>JBBYHK010166024.1:0-24100 GCA_038382065.1 Adansonia grandidieri | reverse complement strand
ATTGGGATACACGATATTGATGCTTTTGATTTGCAAGAAAAGCTTTTCTTTCCTCCACTTTCCTTGTAATCAAAGTTTATCCGTGAAAAGAGACAAACTTGGATGCTCAATATATTCTCCATTCTTTTTGTTGTGGGCTACAATCATGTTCTCCTCATTGGGATACACAATATTGATGCTTTGGATTTGCAAGAAAAACTTTTTTTCCTCCACTTTCCTTGTAATCAATGTTCATCCGTGAAAAGAGACAAACTTGGATGCTCAATATATTCTCCATTCTTTTTGTTGTGGGCTACAATCATGTTCTCCTCATTGGGATACATGATATTGATGCTTTGGATTTGCAAGAAAAACTTTTCTTTTCATGATTTTGCTAATAATTAATGTTCATCCATGAAATGAGTCAAACTCATATACTTGTAACAATCTCCATTATTTTTGTTATGGGCATTACAATCATGTCCTCCTCTTTGGGATACACGATATTGACCCTTTGCGTTTGCAAGAAAAACTTTTCTTTCCACCATTTTCCTTATAATCAAAATTCATCCGCGAAATGAGACAAACTTGGATTCTTGTAATAATCTCCATTTCTTTTGTTACTGGCACTACAACCATGCTCTCCACATTCGGATTCACAATATTGATGCTTTGGATTTACAAGAAAAGCTTTTCTTTCCATGATTTTCCTTATCATTAATGTTCATTCATGAAATGTGACGAACTTAGATACCTACAACAATCTCCATTATGTTTTGTTATGGGCACTACAATCATGTTCTCTTCATTAGGATACACGATATTGATGCTTTGAATTTACGAGAAAAGCCTTTTCTTTCCACCATTTTTCTTATAAGCAAAGTTCATCCATGAAATGACACAAACTTTGATACTCGTAATAATCTCCATTCTCTTAGCTATTGGCACTACAATCATGTCATCCTCAATGGGATTCACGTTATCGAAGCTTTGGATTTGCAAGAAAAGCTTTTCTTTCCACCATTTTCCTTATAACTAAAATTCACATTTGAAATGAGACAAACTTGGATTCTCATAATAATCTCCATTTCTTTTGTTATTGGCACTACAATCATGTTCTCCACATTAACATTCATGATATTGATGCTTTGGATTTGCAAGAAAAGCTTTTCTTTCCTCGATTTTCCTTACAATTAATGTTTTATCTGTGAAATGTGTTAAACTTGGATACTCGTAATATCTCTATTCTTTTTGTTATGGGAACAAAAATCATGTTCTCCTCATTGGGATACACGATATTAATACTTTTGATTTGCAAGAAAAGCTTTTCTTTTCACGATTTTGCCTATAATTAATGTTCATCCATGAAATGAGTCAAACTTGGATACTTGTAATAATCTCCATTCTTTTTGTTATTGGCACTACGATTATGTTCTCCTAATTGGGATACACAATTTTGATGCTCTTGATTTGCAAGAAAAGCTTTTCTTTCTGCCACTTTCCTTGTAAGCAAAGTTCATCTGTGAAAAGACACAAACTTGGATGCTCAATATATTCCCCACTCTTTTTCTTATGGGCTACAATCATGTTCTCCTCATTGGGATACATGATATTGATGCTTTGGATTTGCAAGAAAAGCTTTTCTTTTCAAGATTTTGCTTATAATTAATATTCATCCATGAAATGAGTCAAACTTGGATACTTGTAATAATCTCCATTATTTTTGTTATGGGCACTACAATCATGTTCTCTTCTTTGGGATACACGATATTGACGCTTTGAATTTGCAAGAAATGCTTTTCTTTCCACCATTTTCCTTATAATCAAAATTCATTCATGAAAAAAGACAGACTTGGATTCTTGTAATAATCTCCATTTCTTTTGTTACTGGTACTACAATATGCTCTCCACATTCGGATTCATGATATTGATGCTTTGGATTTGCAAGTAAAGATTTTCTTTCTATGATTTTCCTTATCATTAATGTTCATCCGTGAAATGCGATGAACTTGGATACTTGCAATAATCTCCATTCCTTTTGTTATGGGCACTACAATCATGTTCTCTTAATTGAGATACACGACATTGATGCTTTGGATTTGCAAGAAAAGCTTTTCTTTCCACCATTTTCCTTATAATCAAAGTTCATCCATAAACTAAGATAAACTTTGATACTCGTAATAATCTCCATTCCCTTTGTTATTGGCACTACAATCACGTTCTCCACATTGGAATCATGATATCGAAGCATTGGATTTGCAAGAAAAGCTTTTCTTTCCACCATTTTCCTTATAATCAAAATTCATCCATGAAATGAGACAAACTTGGATTCTCGTAATAATCTCTGTTCTTTTTATTATGGGCACTACAATCATGTTTTCCTCATTAGCAAACATGATATTGACGCTTTGGATTTGCAAGAGAAGCATTTCTTTCCATCATTTTCCTTATAATTAATGTTTCTCCATGAAATGAGACAAACCTAGATACTAGTAATAATCTCCATTCTTTTTGCCATGGGTACTACAATCATGTTCTCCACATTGGGATACAAGATACTGATGCTTTGGATTTACAAGAAGAGCCCTTTTTCCACCATTTTCCTTATAATTAATATTTATCCGTGAAGCTAGACAAACTTGGATACTTAAAATAATCTCTATTCTTTTTGTTATGGGCACTACAATCATATTCTCTTGATTGGGATACACGATATTGATGCTTTGGATTTGCATGAAAAGCTTTCCTTTCAACCATTTTCCTTATAATTAATGTTCATTTGGGAAATGTGTTAAACTTGGATACCTATACTATTCTCTATTCTTTTTGTTATGGGCACTACAATCATGTTCTCCTCATTGGGATACACGATTTAATGCTTTGGATTTGCAAGAAAACCTTTTGCTTTCCACCATTTTCCTTATAATTAATGTTCATCCGTGAAATGAGACAAACTTGGATACTCGTAATAATCTCCATTCCTTTCATTCTGGGCACTACAATCATGTTCTCCTAATTGGGATACGCGATATTGATGCTTTGGATTTGCAGGAAAAACATTTCTTTCCACCATTTCCTTTATTATCAAAGTTCATCCATGAAATGAGACAAATTTGGATACTTGTAATAATCTCCATTCTTTTTATGATGGGCACTACAATCATGTTCTCTTCATTAGGATACACAATGTTAATGCTTTGGATTTACAGGAAAAGCCTTTCTTTCCACCATTTTCCATATAATCAAAGCTTATCTGAGAAATGAGACAAACTTGGACACTAGTAATAATCTCCATTCTTTTTGTTATGGGCACTGCAATCATGTTCTTCTCATTGGGATACATGATACTAATGCTTTGGATTTGCAAGAAAAACTTTTCTTTCCACCATTTTCCATATAATCAAAGTTCATCTATGAAAATAGACAAACTAAAATATTCTCCATTTTTTTTTGTTCTGGGCACTACAATCACGTTCTCCTCATTGGGATACATGAAATTGACAGCTCAGACTTGCAAGAAAAGCTTTTCTTTCCTTTATTTTCCTTATAATTAATGTTCATCAGTGAAATGAGACAAACATGGATACACATAATTATCTCTATTCTTTTTCTTATGGGCACTACAATCATGTTCTCTCATTGGGATACAAGATCTTGACGCTTTAAAATTGCAAGAAAAGTATTTCATTCCACCATGTTCCTTGTAGTTAATGTTCATCTATGAAATGAGATAAACTTAGATACTCATAATAATCTCCATTCTTTTTTCTTTTGGGCATTACAATTATGTTCTACTCAGTGGGATACACAATATTGATGTTTGGATTTGCAAGAAGACCTTTTTTTTCTACCATTTTCCTTATAATCAAAGTTCATCCATGAAAAGAGACAAACTTGGATGCCTATAATATTCTCCATTCTTTTTGTTATGGGCACTACAATCATGTTCTCCTTATTGGGATATATGGTATCAATGCTCTAGATTTGTATGAAAAGCTTTTCTTTCCTCTATTTTCCTTATAATCAAAGATCATCCATGGGAAAAGAAGAACTTGGAAGCATATAATATTCTCCATTCCTTTTGTTATGGGCACAACAATAATGTTCTCGTCATTGGGATACAAGATATTGATGTTTTGGATTTGCAAGAAAAGCTTTTCTTTCAACCAATTTACTTACAATCAAAGTTCATCTGTGAAAAGAGACAAACTTGGAAGCTCATAACATTCTCTATTCTTTTTGTTATGGGCACTATAATCATGTTCTCCCCTTTGGGATACACAATATTAATGCTTTGGATTTGCAGGAAAAGCTTTTATTTCATGATTTTCCTTGTAATTAATGTTTATTCGTGAGATGAGACAAACTTGGATACTCGTAATAATCTCCATTCTTTTTCTTATGGGCACTACAATCATGTTCTCCTCATTGGGATACATGATATTGACGCTTTGGATTTGCAAGAAAAGCTTTTCTTTTCACCATTTTCCTTATAATCAAAGTTCATCCATGAAAAAAGACAAACTTGGATGCCCATAATATTCTCTATTCTTTTTGTTATGGGCACTACAATCATATTCTCCTTATTCGGATACATGATATTGTCGCTTCGGATTTGCAAGAAAACCATTTGTTTCCTCCATTTCCCTTATAATCAAAGTTCATTTGTGAAAAAAGAAGAACTTGGATGCTCATAATATTCTCCATTCTTTTGTTATGGTCATTGCAATTACGTTCTCCTCATAGGGATACACGATATTGATGCTTTGGATTTGCAAGAAAAGCTTTTTTTTTCACGATTTTCCTTATAATTAATGTAAACATTTGTGAAATTAGACAAACTAGGATATTCATAACAATCCCCATTCTTTTTCTTATGGGCACTACAATCATGTTCTCCTCATTAGGATGCACGATATCGATGCTTTGGATTTGCAAGAAAAGCTTTTCTTTCCACCATTTTCCTTATAATCAAAGTTCATCCATGAAATGAGACAAACTCGAATTCTCTTAACAATCTTTATTCCTTTTTTTATTGGCACTGTAATCTTGTTCTCCACATTGAGGTACACGATATTAATGCTTTGAATTTACAGGAAAAGCATTTTTTCCACCATTTTCCTTATAGTTATTCATCATTCGTGCAATGAAAGAAACTTGGATACTCGTAGCAATCTCCATTTCTTTTTCTTAGGGGCACTACAATCATGTTCTCCTTATTGGGATACACGATATTGATGCTTTGGATTTGCAAGAAAAGTTTTTCTTTCTACCATTTTCCTTATAATCAATGTTTATCCATGAAAAAAGACAAACTTGGATGCCCATAATATTCTCCATTCTTTTTGTTATGGACACCATAATCATGTTCTCCTCATTAGGATACATGATATTAATGCTTTAGAGTTGCAAGAAAAGCTTTCCTTTCCTCCATTTTCCTCTTAATCAAAGTTTATCCATGAGAAGGGACAAACTTCGATACCCATAATAATCTCCATTCTTTTTCTTTTGGGTATAACAATCATCTTCTCCTTATTGGGATAAACGATATTGATGCTTCGAATTTGCAAGAAAAGCTTTTCTTGCCACCATTTTTTTTATAATCAAAGTTCATCTATGAAAAATGACAAACTTTGATGCTCATAATATTCTCTATTCTTTTTTTTGTTGGCACTACAATCATGTTCTCTTCACTAGGATACATGATATTGATGCTGTGGATTTGCAAGAAATGCTTTTTTTTCCACTATTTTCTTTGTAATTAATGTTCATCCATGAAATTAGACAAACTTGGATTCTCATAATAGTCTCCATTTCTTTTGTTATTGGCACTACAATCACGTTCTTTATATTGGGATTCACGATATTGATGCTTTGCATTTGCAGTAAAAGCTTTTCCTTCCACCATTTTCCTTATAATCAAAATTCATCCGTGAAATAAGACAAACTTGGATACTTCTAATAATCTCTATTCTTTTTGTTAAGGGCACTGCAATGATGTTCTCCTCATTCGGATACATGATATTGATGCTTTGGATTTGCAAGAAAAGCTTTTCTTTCCATGATTTTCCATATAATTAATGTTCATCCATGAAATGAAACAAACTTTGATACTCAGAACAATCTCCATTCTTTTTTGTATGGGCACTACAATCATATTCCCTTTATTCGGATACACGATATTGATGCTTTCGATTTGCAAGAAAAGCTTTTTTTCCATAATTTCTTATAATTAATGTTCATCGATGAAATGAGACAAACTTAGATACTCTTAATAATCTCCATTATTTTGGTTATTGGCACTACAATCATGTTGTTCATATTAGGATACAAGATATTAATGGTTTGGATTTGCAAGAAAAGCTTTTCCTTCCATGATTTTCCTTATAATTAATGTTCATTCATGAAATGAGACAAACTTGGGTACTCATAATAATCTCCATTCCTTTTGTTATTGGCATTACAATCTTGTCCTCCATATTGGGATACATGATATTGATGCTTTGGTTTAGCAAGAAAAGCTTTCTTTCCACCATTTTGCTTATAATCATAATTCATCTGTGAAATGAGAAAAACTCAAATTCTCGTAATAATCTCCATTTCTTTTGTTAGTGGCACTACAATAATGTTCTCCACATTAGGATACATGATATTGATGCTTTGGATTTTCAAGAAAAGCTTTTCTTTCCACTATTTTCCTTATAATTAATGTTCATTCATGAAATGAGACAAACTTGAATACTCATAATAATCTCTATTCCTTTTGTTGTTGGCCCTACAATCATGTTCTCCTTATTGGGATACATGATATTGATGCTTTGGATTTGCAAGAAAAGCTTTTTTTTCCACCATGTTCCTTATAATCAAAGTTTATCCGTGAAATGAGATAAACTTGGATACTCGTAATAATCTCCATTCTTTTTATTATGGGCACTATAATCGTGTTCTCCTCAATGAGACACTTGATATTGATACTTTGGATTTGCTAGAAAAGCTTTTCTTTCCACCATTATCCTTATAATTGAAGTTCATCCATGCAATGAGACAAACTTGGATACTCATAATAATCTCCATTCCTTTTGTTATTGGCACTATAATCTTGTCCTCCACATTGGGATGCACGATATTGATGCTTTGGTTTAGCAAGAAAAGCTTTTCTTTCCACCATTTTGCTTCTAATCATAATTCATCTAGGAAATGAGACAAACTCAGATTCTTGTAGTAATCTCCATTTCTTTTGTTATTCGCACTACAATTATGTTCCCCACATTAGGATACATGATATTGATGCTTTGGATTTGTAAAAAAATCTTTTCTTTCCACCATTTTCCTTATAATCAAAATTCATCTGTGAAATGAGAAAAACTTGGATACTTGTAATAACCTCCATTCTTTTTGTTATGGGCACTACAATGATGTTCTCCTTATTGGGATACACGATGTTGATACTTTGGATTTGCAAGAAAAGCTTTTTTTTCCACCATTTTCCTTAAAATCAAAGTTCATCTATGAAAATAGACAAACTTAGATACTTAATATTCTCTATTCTTTTTGTTGTTGGCCTTACAATCATGTTCTCCTTATTGGGATATATGATATTGATGCTTTGGATTTGCAAGAAAAGCTTTTTTTTCCACCATTTTCCTTAAAATTAAAGTTCATCTATGAAAATAGACAAACTTAGATGCTTAATATTCTCCATTCATTTTGTTGTTGGCCTACCAATCATGTTCTCCTTATTGGGATACATGATATTAATGCTTTGGATTTGGAAGAAAAGCTTTTCTTTCCACCATGTTTCTTATAATCAAAGTTCATCTGTGAAATGAGACCAACTTAGATACTCGTAATAATCTTCATTCTTTTTATTATGGGCACTACAATCATGTTCTCTTCAATGAGATACTTGATATTGATGCTTTAGATTTGCTAGAAAGCTTTTCTTTCCACCATTTTCCTTATAATTGAAGTTCATCCATGAAATGTGACAAACCTGGATACTCATAATAATCTCCATTCCTTTTGTTATTGGCACTACAATCTTGTCCTCCACATTAGGATGCATGATATTGACGCTTTGGTTTAGTAAGAAAAGCTTTTTTTTTCCACCATTTTGCTTATAATCATAATTTATCTATGAAATGAGACAAACTCAGATTCTTGTAAAAATCTCCATTTCTTTTGTTATTGGCACTACAATAATGTTCCCCACATTAGGATACATGATATTGATGCTTTGGATTTGCAAGAAAATCTTTTCTTTCCACCATTTTCCTTATAATCAAAGTTCATCCGTGAAATGAGAAAAAAATGGATACTTGTAATAACCTCCATTCTTTTTGTTATGGGCACTACAATCATGTTCCCCTTATTGGGATACATGATATTGACACTTGGGATTTGCAAGAAAATCTTTTTTTTCCACCATTTTCCTTATAATCAAAGTTCATCTGTGAAAATAGACAAACTTAGATGCTCAATATTCTCCATTCTTTTTGTTGTTGGCCTTACAATCATGTTCTCCTTATTGGGATACATGATATTGATGCTTTGGATTTGCAAGAAAAGCTTTTCTTTCCACCATGTTCCTTATAATCAAAGTTCATCCATGAAATGAGACAAACTTGGATACTCATAATAATCTCCATTCTTTTTATTATGGGCACACAATCATGTTCTCCTCAATGAGATACTTCATATTGATGCTTTGGATTTTCTAGAAAGCTTTTTTTTCCACCATTTTCCTTATACTCGAAGTTCATCCATAAAATAAGACAAATTTGGATACTCATAATAATCTCAATTCTTTTTATTATGGGCACTACAATCTTGTTCTCCTCATTGTGATACATGATATTGATGCTTTGGTTTTGCAAGAAAAGCTTTTCTTTCCACCATTTTCCTCATAATCAAAGTTTATCTATGAAATAAGACAAACTTGGATACTCATAATTATCCCCATTCTTTTTATTATAAGCATTACAATTATGTTCTCCTTGTTGGGATAGACAATATTGATGCTTTGGATTTATATGAAAAGCTTTTCTTTCCACTATTTTCCTTATAATGAAAATTCATCCGTGAAATAAGAAAACTCAGATTCTCATAATAATCTCCATTTCTTTTGTTATTGGCACTACAATCATGTTCTCCACATTGAGATTCATGATATTGATGCCTTGGGTTTGCAGGAAAAGCTATTCTTTCCACCAGTTTCCTTATAATCAAAATTCATCCCTAAAAAGAGACAAACTTGGATACTTGTAATAATCTCATTCTTTTGTTATTGGCACTACAATCATGCTCTCTACATTGGGATTCATGGTATTGATGCTTTGGATTTTCAGGAAAAGTTTTTCTTTCCACTATTTCCTTATAATTAATGTTCACCTATGAAATGAGATAAACTTGGATCTAGTAAAAATCTCCATTCTTTTTGTTATGCGCACTACAATCATGTTCTCCTCATTTAGACACACGATATTGATGCATTGGATTTGCAAAAAAAGCTTTTCTTTCTATCATTTTCCTTATATTCAAAATTCATCCCTGAAATGAGACAAACTTGGATTCTCATAATAATCTTCATTCTTTTAATTATGGCCACTACAATCATGTTTCCTAATTGGGATACATGATATTGATGCTTTGGATTTGCAAGAGAAGCTTTTTTTTTCCACCATTTTCCTTATAATTAATGTTCATCTGTTAAATGAGACAAACCTGGGTACCCGTAATAATCTCCATTCTTTTTTTTATAAGCAAGGCAATCATGTTCTCCTCATTAAGATACATGATATTAATGCTTTGGATTTGCAAGAAAAACTTTTATTTCAACCATTTTCCTTATAATTAACGTTTATCCATGTAATGAGACAAACTAGGATACTAGTAATAATCTCAATTCTTTTTGCTATGGGCGCTACAATCATGTTCCCTAATTGGGAGACATGATACCGATGCTTTGGATTTGCAAGAAAAGCTTTTCTTTCCACCATTTTCCTTATAACCAAAATTCATTCATGAAATGAGACAAACTTTGATACTCGTAATAATTCTATTCTTTTTGTTTTGGGCACTACAATCATGTTCTCCTCATTGGGATACACGATAATGATGCTTTGGATCTGCAAGAAAAGCTTTTCTTTACACTGTTTTCCCTATAATAAAAATTCATCCGTGATAAGAGACAAACTTGGATGGTTTTAGTATTCCCCATTCTTTTCTTATAGGTACTACAATCATGTTCTCCTCGTTGGGATACACGATATTGATGCTTTGGATTTGTAAGAAAAGCTTTTCTTTCCACCATTTTCCTTATAATAAAAATTCATCCGTGATAAAAGACAAACTTGGATGCTTTTAGTATTCCCCATTCTTTTCTTATGGGCACTGCAATCATGTTTCCCTCATCGGGATACACGTTATTGATGCTTTGGATTTGCAAGAAAAGCTTTTCTTTCCACCATTTTCTTTGTAACTAATGTTAATACATTAAACGAGACAAACTTGGATTCTCATAATATTCTCTATTTCTTTTGGTATTGGCTCTACAATCATGTTCTCCATATTTGGATTCATGATATTGATGATTTGGATTTGCAAGAAAAGCTATTCCTTCAACTATTTTCCCTATAATCAAAATTCATACGTGAAATGAGACAAACTTGGATACTGTAATAATCTCCATTCTTTTTGTTATGGGTACAACAATCATGTTCTCCTCATTAGGATACATAATATTGATGCTTTAGATTTGCAAGAAAAGCTTTTCTCTCCACCATTTTCCTCATAATCAAAGTTCATCTGTGATAAGAGACAAACTTGGATGCTTTTAGTATTCCTCATTCTTTTCTTATAGGAACTATAATCATGTTGTTCTCATTGGGATACATGATATTGACACTTTGGATTTGCAAGAAAAGCTTTTCTTTCCACCATTTTCTTTATAACTAATGTTAATCCGAGAAATGAGACAAACTAGGATTCTCGTAATATTCTCCATTTTTTCTGGTATTGGCTCTACAATCATGTTCTCCACATTTGGCTTCATGATATTGATGATTTGGATTTGCAAGAAAAGCTTTTCTTTCCACCATTTTCCTTATAATAAAAATTCATCCGTGATAAGAGACAAACTTGGATGCTTTTAGTATTCCCCATTCTTTTCTTATAGGCACTACAATCATGCTGTTCTTATTGGGATACATGATATTGATGCTTTGGATTTGCAAGAAAAGCTTTTCTTTCCACCATTTTCTTTATAACTAATGTTAATCCGAGAAATAAGACAAACTAGGATTCTCGTAATATTCTCCATTTTTTTTGGTATTGGCACTGCAATCATGTTCTCTACATTGGTATTCATGTTATTAATGCTTTGGATTTGCAAGAAAAGCTTTTCCTTCCACCATTTTCCCTATGATCAAAATTCATACGTGAAATGCGACAAACTTGGATACTTGTAATAATCTCCATTCTTTGTTATGGGCACTACAATCATGTTCTCCTCATTGGGATACACAATATTGATGCTTTGGATTTGCAAGAAAAGCTTTTCCTTCTGCCATTTTCTTTACAACTAATTTTAATATGTGAAATGAGACAAACTTGGATTCTCGTAATATTCTCCATTTCTTTCGGTATTGGCACTACAATCGTGTTCTCCACATTGGGATTCATGATATTGATGCTTTGGATTTGCAAGAAAAGCTTTTCCATCCACCATTTCCCTATAATCAAAATTCATACATGAAATGAGATAAATTTGGATACTTGTAATAATCTCCATTCTTTTTGTCATGAGCACTACAATCATGTTCTCGTTATTGGGATACACGATATTGATGCTTTAGATTTGCAAGAAAAACTTTTCTTTCCACCATTTTCCTTATAATAAAAATTCATCTTCGAAATAAGACAAACTTAGATTCTCGTAATAATCTCCATTTCCTTTGTTATTCACATTACATTGGGATTCATGATATTGATGCTTTGAATTTGCAAGAAAAGCTTCTCTTTCCACCATTTTCCTTATAATTAAAGTTCATCCATGAAATGAGAAAAACTTGTATACTCATAATAATTGCCATTCTTTTTGTCATTAGCACTACAATCATGTTCTCCATATTGGGATACACGATGTTAACGCTTTGTATTTGCAAGAAAAGCTTTTCTTTCCACCATTTTTCTTTTGATCAAAGTTTATCCGTGAAAAGAGATAGACCTGGATACCCATAATATTGTCCATTTTTTTATGGGCACTGTAATCATGTCCTCCTCTCTAGGATACATGATATTGTTACTTTGGTTTTACGAGAAAAGCTTTTCTTTCCACCATTTTCCTTATAATTAATGTTCATCTGTAAAAAAAGACAAATTTGGATACTCGTAATAATCTCCACTCTTTTTGTTATGGGCACTACAATCATGTTTTACTCATTGGGATACACGATATTTGGATTTGCAACAGAAGCTTTTCTTTCCACCATTTCTCTTATAATCAAAGTTTATCCGTGAAAAGAAACAACTTGGATTCCCATGATATTCTCTATTCTTTTTGTTATGGGCACTACAGCCATGTTCTTCTCATTGGGATATATGATATTTATGCCTTCGATTTGTAGGACAAGCTATTCTTTCCACCATTTTCCTTGTAATCAAAGTTCATCGTGAAATGAGACAAACTTGGATTGTCATAATAATCTCCATTCTTTTTCCCATTGGCAATACAATCTTGTTATTCACATTGGGATATTCACATTTGCAACAAAAGCTTTTCTTTCCATCATTTTCCTTATAATCAAAATTCATCTGTGAAATAATACAAACTTGGATTCTCATAATAATCTCCATTTCTTTAGTTATTGGCACTACAATCACATTCTCCACTTTGGGATACACGATATTAATGCTTCGGGTTTGCAAGGAAAGCTTTTCTTTGCACTATTTTTCTTATAATCAAAGTTCATCGATGAAATGAGACAAACTTAGATACTCATAATAATCTCCATTCTTTTTGTCACTAGCACTACATTCATGTTCTCTGCATTGGGATGCAGGATATTGATGCTTTGGATTTGCAAGATAAGTTTTTCTTTCCAGCATTTTCCATATAATCAAAATTCATCTGCGAAATGAGACAAACTTGGATTCTCGCAATAATCTCCATTTTTTTGTTACTGGCACTACAATCGTGCTTTCCACATTAGGATTCACGATATTGATGCTTTGGATTTGCAAGAAAAGCTTTTCTTTTCACCATTTTCCTTATAATCAAAATTCATCTGTGAAATGAGACAAACTTGGATTCTCATAATAATCTCCATTTCTTTAGTTATTGGCACTACAATCACATTCTCCACTTTGGGATACACGATATTAATGCTTCGGGTTTGCAAGGAAAGCTTTTCTTTGCACTATTTTTCTTATAATCAAAGTTCATCGATGAAATGAGACAAACTTAGATACTCATAATAATCTCCATTCTTTTTGTCACTAGCACTACATTCATGTTCTCTGCATTGGGATGCAGGATATTGATGCTTTGGATTTGCAAGATAAGTTTTTCTTTCCAGCATTTTCCATATAATCAAAATTCATCTGCGAAATGAGACAAACTTGGATTCTCGCAATAATCTCCATTTTTTTGTTACTGGCACTACAATCGTGCTTTCCACATTAGGATTCACGATATTGATGCTTTGGATTTGCAAGAAAAGCTTTTCTTTTCATCATTTTCCTTATAATCAAAATTCATCTATGAAATGAGACAAACTTGGATTTTCATAATAATCTCCATTTCTTTGGTTATTGGCACTACAATCACATTCTCTACTTTGGGATACACGATTGATGCTTTGGATTTGCAATAAAAGCTTTTCTTTCCACCATTTTCCTTATAATCAAAGTTTATCCATGAAATGAGACAAACTTAGATATTCATAATGATCTCCATTCTTTTTGTCATTGGCACTACATCATGTTCTCTACATTAGGATGCAGGACATTGATGCTTTGGATTTCCAACCCAAGCTTTTCTTTCCAACATTTTTCATATGACCAAAATTCATTCGTGAAATGAGACAAACTTGGATTCCTGCAATAATCTCCATTTTTTTCGTTACTGGCACTACAATCATGCTCTCCACATTGGGATTCACAATATTGATGCTTTGGATTTACAAGAAAAGCTTTTCTTTCCACCATTTTGCTTATAATCAAAATTCATCTATGAAATGAGATAAACTTGGACTCTTATAATAATCCCTATTTCTTTTGTTATTGGCACTACAATCATATTTTCTACATTGGGATACACGATACTTGTGCCTTGGATTTGCAACAGAAGCTTTTCTTTCCACCATTTTCCTTATAATTAATGTTCATCCGTGAAATGAGATAAACTTGGATACTCGTAATAGTCTCCATTCTTTTTGCTATGGGCACTATAATCATGTTCTCCTCATTAAGGCACACGATATTGATGCTTTGGATTTGCAAGAAATGCTTTTCTTTCCACCATTTTCGTTATAATCAAAGTTCATCTGTGAAATGAGACAAACTTTGATACTCGTAATAATCTCCATTCCTTTTGTTATTGGCACTACAATCACCTTCTCCACATCGAGATTCATGATATTAAAGCATTGGATTTGCAAGAAAAGCTTTTCTTTCCACCATTTCCCTTATAATCAAAATTCATCCGTGAAATGAGACAAACATGGATTCTCATAATAATCTCCATTTCTTTTGTTCTTGGCACTGCAATCATGTTCTCTACATTGGGATTCATGATATTGATGCTTTGGATTTGCAGGAAAAGCTTTTCTTTCCATCATTTTTCTTATAATTAATGTTGATCCATGAGATGAGACAAACTTGGATGCTTGTAATAATCGCCATTCTTTTTGTCATGGGCACTACAATCATGTTCTCCACATTGGGATACACGATATTGATGCTTTTGATTTGCAAGAAAAGCCGTTTTTCCACCATTTTTCATATAATTAATGTTCTTCTGTGAGGCTAGACAAACTCAGATTTTCGTAATAATCTCTACTCCTTTTGTTATTGGCACTACAATCATGTTCTCCACATTGAGATTCACGATGTTGATGCTTTGGATTTGCAAGAAAAGCTTTTCTTTCAACCATTTTCCTTGTAATTGAAATTCATCCACGAAGTGAGACAAACTTGGATACTCATAATAATCTCCATTTCTTTTGTTATTGGCGCTATATTCATGTTCTCCACATTGGGATTCATGGTATTGATGCTTTGGATTTGCAAGAAAATCTTTTCTTTTCACCATTTTTCTTATAACCAAAATTCACCCGTGAAATGAGACAAGCTTGGATACTCGTAACACTCTCTATTTTTTTTCTTATGGGGACTAAAGTCATGTTCTCCTCATTGGGATACTCGATATTGATGCTTAGGATTCGCAAGAAAACGATTTCTTTCCACCATTTTCCTTTTAATAAAAGTTCATCCACGAAAAGAGACAAACTTGGATGCCCTTAATATTCTCTATTCTTTTCTTATGGGCACTACAATCATGTTCTCCACATTAGGACACATGATTTTGATGCTTTGGATTTGAAAGAAATGCTTTTTCATTCCACCACTTTCCTTATTATCAAAGTTCATCCGTGAAAATAGACGAACTTAGATACTCGTAATAATCTCCATTCTTTTTGTTATAGGCACTACAATCATGTTCTTCTCATCATGATACACGATGTTGGCGCCTTGGATTTGCAAAGAAAAAGCTTTTCTTTCTGCCACTTTCCTTATAATCAAAGTTCATTCGTGAAATGAGACAAACTTTGATACTCATAGTAATCTCCATTCCCTTAGTTATTGGCACTACAATCATGTTCTTCTCATTGGGATTCATGATATTGATGCCTTGGATTTACAGGAAAAGCTTTTCTTTCCATCATTTTCCTTATAATCAAAATTCATCTGTGAAATAAGACAAACTTGGATACTCATAATAATCTCCATTCTTTTTGTTATGGGCACTACAATCATGTTCTTTTCACTGGGATACACGATATTGATGCTTTGAATTTGCAAGAAAAACATTTCTTTCCACTATTTTCCTAATAATCAAAATTTCATCTGTGAAATGAGACAAACATGGATACTCATAATAATCTCCATTCTTTTTTATGTTGGCACTACAATCATGTTCTCCTAATTGGGATGCATGATATGATGCTTTTGATTTGCAAGAAAAGCTTTTCTTTTTGCCATTTTCTTTTTAATCAAAGTTCATCTATGAAAAGAGACAAACTTGGATGCTCTTAATATTCTCCATTCTTTTCTTATGGGCACTACAATCATGTTCTCCTCATTGGGACACACGATATTGATGCTTTGAATTTACAAGAAAAGCTTTTCATTCCACCACTTTCCTTATAATCAAAGTTATGTGAAAATAGACAAGCCTGGATAATCCCAATAATCTCCATTCTTTTTGTTATGGGCACTACAATCATGTTCTGCTCATTAGGATACATGATATTGATGCTTTGGATTTGCACAAAAAGGCTTTTCTTTCTGCCACTTTGCTTATAATCAAAGTTCATCCGTGAAATGAGACAAACTTTGATACTCGTAATAGTCTACATTCATTTTGTTATTGGCACTACAATCATGTTCTCCTCATTGGGATTCACAATATTGATGCTTTGGATTTGCACGAAAAGCTTTTCTTTCCACTTTTTTTTCTTATAATTAAAATTCATCCGTGAAATGAGAGAAACTTGGATTCTCGTAATAATCTCCATTTATTTTGTTTTTGGCACTACAATCATATTCTCCACAGTGGGATACACAATATTGATGCTTTGTATTTGCAATAAAAGCTTTTCTTTCCACCATTTTCCTTATAATTAATGTTCATTTATGAAATGAGAGAAACTTGGATACTCATAATAATCTCTATTCTTTTTGTTATGGGCATTACAATCATGTTCTCTTCATTGAGACACATGATATTGATGCTTTGGAGTTGCAAGAAAAGCTTTTCTTTCCACCATTTTCCTTATAATCAAAGTTCATCCATGAAATAAGACAAACTTTGATACTCGTAATAATCTCCATTCCCTTAGTTGTTGGCAATACAATCATGTCATCCTCAATGGGATTCACGATATTGATGCTTTGGATTTGCAAGAAAAGCTTATCCTTCCACCATTTTCCTTATAATCAAAATTCATCTATGAAATGAGACAAACTTGGACACTCGTAATAATCCCTAGTTCTTTTGTTATTGGCACTACAATCATATTCTCCACATTGGGATACACGATATTGATGCTTTGGATTTGCAACAGAAGCTTTTCTTTCCATCATTTTCCTTATAATTAATGTTCATCTGTGAAATGAGACAAACTTGGATACTTGTAATGGTCCCCATTCTTTTTGTTATAGGCACTACAATCATGTTCTCCTCATTAAGGCACACGATATTGATGCTTTGGATTTGCAAGAAAAGCTTTTCTTTCCACCATTTTTGTTACAATCAAAGTTCATCCATGAAATGAGACACACTTTGATACTCATAATAATCTCCATTCCCTTTGTTGTTGGCACTACAATCACCTTCTCCACATCGGGATTAATGATATTGAAGCATTGGATTTGCAAGAAAAGGTTTTCTTTCCACCATTTTCCTTATAATCAAAATTCATCTGTGAAATGAGACAAACGTGGATTCTCGTAATAATCTCCATTTCCTTTGTTATTAGCATTGCAATCTTGTTCTCCACATTGGGATTCAAAATATTAATGCTTTGGATTTGTAGGAAAAGCTTTTCTTTCCACCAGTTTCCTTATAATTAATGTTCATCCATGAAATGAGACAAACCTGGATGCGCGTAATAATCTCCATTCTTTTTGTCAATGGCACTACAATCATGTTCTCTTCGCTGGGGTACACGATATTGATGCTTTGAATTTGCAAGAAAAACTTTTCTTTCCACTATTTTCCTAAACATCAAAATTTCATCTGTGAAATGAGACAAACATGCAAACTCATAACAGTCTCCATGCTTTTTTATGTTTGCACTACAATCATGTTCTCCTCATTGGGATGCACGATATTGATGCTTTTGATTTGCAAGAAAAGCTTTTCTTTCCACATTTTCCTTTTAATCAAAGTTCAACTGTGAAAAGAGACAAACTTGGATGCTCTTAATATTCTCCATTCTTTTCTTATGGGCACTACAATCATGTTCTCTTCATTAGGACACACAATATTGATGCTTTGGATTTGCAAGAAAAACTTTTCATTCCATCACTTTCCTTATAATCAAAGTTTATGTGAAAATAGACAAGCCTGGATAATCACAATAATTTCCATTCTTTTTGTTATGGGCACTATAATCATGTTCTCCTCATTAGGATACACGATATTGATGCTTTGGATTTGCAAAAAAAAAAAAAAAACTTTTCTTTCTGCCACTTTCCTTATAACCAAAGTTCATCCATGAAATGAGGCAAACTTTGATACTCGTAATCGTCTGCATTCCCTTTGTTATTGGCACTACAATCATGTTCTCCTCATTGGGATTCACAATATTGATGCTTTGGATTTGCACGAAAAGCTTTTCTTTCTACCTTTTTTCTTATAATTAATGTTCATTCATGAAATGAGACAAACTTGGATACTCGTAATAATCTCTATTCCCTTTGTTATGGGCATTAAAATCATGTTCTCCTCATTGAGACACACAATATTGATGCTTTGGAGTTGCAAGAAAACTTTTCTTTCCACCATTTTCCTTATAATCAAAGTTCATCCATGAAATAAGACAAACTTTGATACTCATAATAATCTCCATTTCCTTTGTTATTGACATTACAATCATGTTCTGCACATTGGGATTCTTGATATCGATGCATTGGATTTGCAAGAAAAGCTTTTCTTTCCACCGTTTTCCTTATAATCAAAATTCATCCATCAAATGAGACAAACTTGGATTCTCATAATAATCTCCATTCTTTTCATTATGGCCACTACAATCATGTTCTCCTCATTGGGATACACGATATTGATACTTTGGATTTGCATGAAAAGCTTTTATTTCCACCATTTTCCTTATATTCAAAGTTCATCCATGAAAAGAGAAAAACTTGGATGCCTATAATATTCTCCGTTTTATTGTTATTGGCATTATAATCATGTTCTCCTTATTAGGATACATGATATTGATGCTTCAAAGTTGCAAGTAAAGCTTTTCTTTCCTCCATTTTCCTTATAATCAATGTTCATTCCTGAAAAAAGATGAACTTGGATTCTCATAACATTCTCCATTTTTTTTTGTTATGGGCACTACAATCATGTTCTCCTGATAGGGATATACGATATTGATGCTTTGGACTTGCATGAAAAGCTTTTCTTTCCACCATTTTCCTTAGAATTAATGTTCATCCATGAAAGAAGACAAACTTGGACACTTGTAATAGCCTCCATTCTTTTTGTTATGGGCACTACAATATGTTCTCCTCATTGGGATACAGGATATTGATGCTTTGGATTTGAAAGAGAAGCTTTCCTTTCCACCATTTTCTTTATAATCAAAGTTCACCCATGAAATGGGACAAACTCGGATACTCATAATAACCTCTATTTCTTTTTGTTATGGGCACAACAATCATGTTCTCCTCATTAGGATTGATGATATTGATGCTTCGGATTTGCAAGAAAAGCATTTTTTCCACCATTTTCCTTATAATTAAAGTTCATCTGTGAAATGAGACAAACTTGAATGCTTATAACAATCTCCATTCTTGTTGTCATTAGCACTATAATCATATTCTTGTCATTGGCATACACGATATTGACGCCTTGTATTTGCAAGAAAAGCTTTTCTTTCCACCATTTTCCTTATAATCAAAGTTCATCCACGAAAAGTGGCAAACTTGTGTTCCCATAATATTCTCCATTCTTTTTGTTATGGGCACTATAATCATGTTCTCCTTATTGGGATACACGATTTAATGCTTTGGATTTGCAAGAAAACCTTTTTTCTTTCCACCATTTTCCTTATAATTAATGTTTATCCATGAAACAAGACAAACTTGAATACTTGTAATAATCTTCGTTCTTTTTGTTATGGGCACTACAATCATGTTCTCCTCATTGGTATACACGATATTGATGCTTTGGATTTGCAAGGAAAGCATTTTTTCCCACCATTTTCCATATAACCAAAGTTCATCTGTGAAAACAGACAAACTAAAATAGTCTCCATTCTTTTTGTTATGGGCACTAAATCATGTTCTCCTTATTGGGATACATGATATTGATAGTTTGGACTTGCAAGAAATGCTTTTGTTTCCTTTATTTACCTTACAATTAATGTTCATCAGTGAAATGAGACAAACCTGGATACCTATAATAATCTCCATTCTATTTCTTATGGGCATTATGATATTGACACTTTGGAATTGCAAGAAAAGCATTTATTTCCACCATTTTCCTTGTAGTTGTTGTTCATCCATGAAATGAGGTAAACTTGGAGACTCATAATAATCTCCATTCTTTTTCTTATGGGCACTACAATCATGTTTTACTTAGTGGGATACACAATATTGATGCCTTGGATTGGCAAGAAATGCTTTTTTTTTTCCACCGTTTTCCTTATAATCAAAGTTCATCAATGAAAAGATGCAAACTTGGACGCCTATAATATTCTCCATTCTTTTTGTTATGGGTACTACAATCATGTTCTCCTCTCTGGGATACATGATATTGATGCTTTGGATTTGCAGGAAAAGCTTTTCTTTCCACCATTTTCCTTATAATGGACATTCATCTGCGAAATGAGACAAACTTGGATACTCATAATAATCTCTATTTCTTTTGTTATTGGCATTACGATCATGTTCTCCACATTGGCATTCATGGTATTGATGCTTTGTACTTGCAAGAAAAGCTTTTCTTTCCATGATTTTCCTTATAATTAATGTTCACTCATGAAATGAGACAAACTTGGATACTTGTAATAATCCCCATTCTTTTTGCTATGGGCACTACAATTATATCCTCCCCATTAGGACACATGATATTTATGTTTTGGATATGTAAGAAAAGTTTTTTTTCCACCATTTTTCTTATAACCAAAATTCACCCGTGAAATGAGACAAACTTGGATACTTGTAACAATCTCTATTTTTTCTCTTATGGCAACTACAATCATGTTCTCCTCGTTGGGATACACTATATTGATGCTTTGGATTTACAAGAAAAGCTTTTCTTTCCACCATTTTCCTTATAATTAATGTTCATCCATGAAATGAGACAAATTTGGATACTCGTAATAATCTCCATTCTTTTTGTTATGGGCACTACAGTTATGTTCACTTTGCTGGGATACAAGATGTTGATGCTTTGAATTTGCAAGAAAAACTTTTTTTCCACCATTTTCCTGATAATCAAAATTCATCCGTGAAATGAGACAAACTTGGATACTCGTAATAATCTCTATTCTTTTTGTTGTTAACACTATAATCTTGTTCTCCTCATTGGGATACACGATATTGGTGGTTTGGATTTGCAAGAAAAGCTTTTCTTTCCATAATTTTCCTTTTAATCAATGTTCATCTATGAAAAGAGATAAATTTTGATCCTCGTAATAATCTACATTCCCTTTGTTATTGGCACTACAATCATGTTCTCCACATTGGGATTCATGATAACGATGCATTGGATTTACAAGAAAAGCTTTTCTTTCCACCATTTTCCTTATAATCAAAATTCATCCATCAAATGAGACAAACTTGGATTCTCATAATAATCTCCATTCATTTCATTATGGGCACTACAATCATGTTCTCCTCATTGGGATACAAGATATTGATGCTTTGGATTTGCAAGAAAAGCTTTTCTTTCAACCATTTCCTTTTATTCAAAGTTCATCCATGAAAAGAGAAAAAATTGGATGCCCATAATATTCTCCATTCTTATTGTTATTGGCACTACAATCATGTTCTCCTCCTTAGGATACATGATATTGACACTTTGGAGTTGCAAGGAAAGCTTTTTTTCCTCCATTTTCCTTATAATCAAAGTTCATCTGTGAAAATAAATGAACTTGGATGCTCATTACATTCTCCATTCTTTTTGTTATGGGTAGTACAATCATGTTCTCCTTATAGGGATACATGATATTGATGCTTTGGATTTGAAAGTAAAGCTTTTCTTTCTACCATTTTCCTTAAAATTAATGTTCATCCAAGAAACGAGGCAAACTTGGACACTCATAATAGCCTCCATTCTTTTTATTATGGGCACTACAATATGTTCTCCTCATTGGGATACAGGATATTGATGCTTTGGATTTGAAAGAGAAGCTTTTCTTTCCACCATTTTCCTTATAATCAAAATTCACCCATGAAATGAGACAAAGTTGGATACTCGTAATAACCTCTATTCTTTTAGTTATGGGCACAACAATCATGTTCTCCTCATTGGGATTAATGATATTGATGGCTTGGATTTGCAAGAAAAGCATTTTTTCCACCATTTTCCTTATAATTGAAGTTCATTCGTGAAATAAGACAAACTAGAATACTCATAACAATCTCCATGCTTTTTGTCATTGGCACTATAATCATATTCTCCTCATTGGCATAGACGATATTGACGCTTTGTATTTGCAAGAAAAGCTTTTCTTTCCATAATTTTCCTTTTAATCAAAGTTCATCCGTGAAAATAAATGAACTTGGATGCTCATTACATTCTCCATTCTTTTTGTTATGGGTAGTACAATCATGTTCTCCTTATAGGGATACATGATATTGATGCTTTGGATTTGAAAGTAAAGCTTTTCTTTCTACCATTTTCCTTAAAATTAATGTTCATCCAAGAAACGAGGCAAACTTGGACACTCATAATAGCCTCCATTCTTTTTATTATGGGCACTACAATATGTTCTCCTCATTGGGATACAGGATATTGATGCTTTGGATTTGAAAGAGAAGCTTTTCTTTCCACCATTTTCCTTATAATCAAAATTCACCCATGAAATGAGACAAAGTTGGATACTCGTAATAACCTCTATTCTTTTAGTTATGGGCACAACAATCATGTTCTCCTCATTGGGATTAATGATATTGATGGCTTGGATTTGCAAGAAAAGCATTTTTTCCACCATTTTCCTTATAATTGAAGTTCATTCGTGAAATAAGACAAACTAGAATACTCATAACAATCTCCATGCTTTTTGTCATTGGCACTATAATCATATTCTCCTCATTGGCATAGACGATATTGACGCTTTGTATTTGCAAGAAAAGCTTTTCTTTCCATAATTTTCCTTTTAATCAAAGTTCATCCGTGAAAAGAGACAAATTTTGATCCTCATAATAATCTGCATTCCCTTTGTTATTGGCATGATAATTATATTCTCCATATTGGGATTCATGATATCGATGCATTGGATTTGCAAGTAAAGCTTTTCCTTCCACCATTTTCCTTATAATCAAAATTCATCCATCAAATGAGACAAACTTGGATTCTCATAATAATCTCCATTCTTTTCATTATGGGCACTACAATCATGTTCTCCTCATTGGGATACACGATATTGATGCTTTGGATTTGCAAGAAAAGCTTTTCCTTCCACCATTTTCCTTATATTCAAAGTTCATCCATGAAAAGAGAAAAACTTGGATGCCCATAATATTCTCCATTTTGTTGTTATTGGCATTATAATCATGTTCTCCTTATTAGGATACATGATATTGATGCTTCAGAGTTGCAAGAAAAGCTTTTTTTTCCTCCAGTTTCCTTAGAATCAATGTTCATTCGTGAAAAAAGATGAACTTGGATGCTCATAACATTCTCTATTCTTTTTATTATGGGCACTACAATCATGTTCTCCTCATAGGGATATACGATATTGATGCTTTGGACTTGCAAGAAAAGCTTTTCTTTCCACCATTTTCCTTAGAATTAATGTTCATCCATGAAAGGAGACAAACTTGGACACTCGTAATAGCCTCCATTCTTTTTGTTATGGGCACTACAATATGTTCTCCTCATTGGGATACAGGATATTGATGCTTTGGATTTGAAAGAGAAGCTTTCCTTTCCACCATT
>JBBYHK010165806.1:0-34860 GCA_038382065.1 Adansonia grandidieri | reverse complement strand
TGAAAGCTTGGAACAAGAAAAGAAAATCATTTTTGGCAAATCTTTTCAAGTTTATATGACCAAGTGCTCACATTGCATTTTCATGGTCATAATTTGCATTCTTGTCCTATTATGGAAAGGACACAATTTAAAGTTAGGCAAGTATGGGTTCCTAAGGGAACAAGAAGCTTTGAGACTAACATTCATGGACCCAAAGCAATTTGGGTACCAAAAACCAAGTGAAAGTTTCCTGTAGGTGTGTTAGAGCAATAAGGAGCAATGCAATACAAATGGATGCTCTAGACATAAAAAAGAGTGTGATGGGTAACCTCTAAGCTTAAAAATTTTAATAAATGTATTAGTTATTCATGTTGTGTTTATTAATGCTTTATTGATTTTTTTCTAAAAAAAATTGGTTTTAATAAATGGGTTTAATGAAAATTCATGTTTTACATCTTAAACAACTATGAGCTTAAATGTTCATGCATTTGATGATTTAGTGCTTAATGATAATATGTTAAATCGATTTGTGAAACGGGTTATGAAGCATAATTTAAGAATGATTTATACATAAAAGGTTGATTTTGATAAACTTCATGCCATAAGTCATTAAGAAGCTCTATTGCATGACAAAATTATATGCATATCCTTAGGGGGAGCATATAGAGCTTACTTATAAGATATGATGCCATAAACATGCATTAGCAAATTCTTAAGTCTCTTTAATACTTAATATTCAACTATGCTTGAGTGAGACTTAGGATGTTTGATTATTTTGTAAGTTCATGATTTATGGCTTGAACAAGTTGAAAATACTTTTTAAACTAGTGCATATGCGGTTTGAATGAAAATATTTTAGTTGCACATTACCTTACTTATGTGACTAAATATGCTAACACATTCAAACTTGATTTTAAAGGTTATTCTAATCTAAACTTTGATTATTCATATGAGCTTCAAATGTTTAAAATCAAAAGTTTGCATTAGAATATAAAATCATGGGTTTTGAAATGCCAAATTGCATATTTTACTAAGCATTTTTCGAAAGACTCAAGACATGTATTGATACTTAGAGTCTTGTATGGATATAATGAACAAAAAAACCTATAAAAACCTAGCTTGTATCGATACAATGAACTTTGTATCGATACAACACTATGTGTATCAATACAATGAACTTTGTATCGATACAACACTATATGTATCCATAAAAAAGCCCCCTATATTGATACAACTAATGAATAATGACTAATTTCGTGCATTTTTTTAAAAATGCAAAATTGGTCTCCTTAATGAGTTTTCACTTAAAATCCTTCAATTTTATGATTTATAAATCTTGATAAACATCGTTTCATAACTCATCACAAGTTTAAACATCATATTTGATTCATTGATGAGTGTTTCACAAATTAAATACATTAAGTGCTCATATTGCCTCATAATGCTCAAAAATATAAATTTTTCTATAGATCATTATTTTTTTTAATAATTGGTAATATATATGCTTCATGTTCTTCATTCATCAATATTTAGTATCACTTATTTTAAATAAGCTCATTGAACATCTTTCATTCCTAATAAAACCTAAGCTTGTTGAATATTTTTTTCTAATTAAAATCTTGGTACCTCTAATGCTCATCTTTTGCCAAGATTATTTTTAAGTTTTGCAACGTTCATAAAGATAAATCCATCCTTGAAAAGTGAACACTTGCATAACAGAATAAAGCAAATTAAGCATGCAACCACTTCAAATCAAACCAAAACCATCACGTAATGCTCAAAGACTACAAATGATGACCCTCTAAGTTACAATGAGCATATCATCAAAGTTTGGTAAGGTTAAGGTAATCATCAAACAAATGCTATTAAATTCTTATCCCTTAGCATTAAGTTTGGTGACATACATAAGTTAATTATATATATAATTGGTATTCTAGTATGTTATTTATGCTTAAAATGTTTGCTTTGAATGAATCATGGAACATTTCTAAATGCATAATTCTCATATTTAAGCATGTTCTTTGATTGAATGTTTGTTAAAATCATTTTATTGACATATCATAAATGAGCAAATGATTTTCTAACCTATGGAAGTTTGTTATGTTTTTCTTGAAAAAAATTTTTTTGAACCTTTCATATGGGATCTATTATAGTGTGCATATGTACTAAAAATTCAAAAATTTGTATCTATTGTGCACCTAAACACCAATTGGATTAATAATTCTTAAAATCCTTTAACAATTGGCATGTTCTATCTCTTAAATGTGCTTAAATGATTACAAAAGAATACAAAAATTGGATGAACTACACATTAGGACTTAGCTTTGAATTAATTTACTTTCACTTTTTTGATATTCCAAAAAAGGGGAGAATTTTAGGGGTCAATTTGCTTACTTGTACTTCATTTATTTATATGCTTATGCTAGCAAATATGAGGATTTCACATGTGCTTACATTATTTATATTATTGAAATCTTTAATATTGTGTGTTGGTATTGTTGAAGCCAAATATGACCAAAAATGCCATTGCCAAGTGTTTCAAAATAAAATCTTTAAAAAAAAAATCCATTTCATAATGCTTTTATTAAGGAGGAGTTTTATTGAAAACCTTTAAATGAGAAAGGGGGAGTTTTACAAGCAAATTCACCTTATGTTTTGTCATATCAAAATAGGGGAGATTGTTATCTATATTAGCTTTGAATTACTCTCAGTTTTGATATAACTAAAACTTAAGCTTAATTAGCTTGTGTTTAATTATTTTCAAGATTAGTATTTTTTCCATGAAATATTTTGTAAACACTTTAAAAAATATTAGAGAGTGCTTTAACTCCTTCAAGCACTCAAAAATGTGTTCTTAATAAATATTTTTATATAAAACATTTTTTAGATAAGTTTTACATGTTTTAAAGTCATGCAAAAACTTTTAAATTTGATTTTTATGTGAATGTATCGATACACTATGTGTATGCATCGATACAATACTTGGCAGTAGATAAATAACCTTAAAATGCAGAAATCACTGTTCATGTATCGAGATAGAGCATTCTGTATCGATACAGCACTGTTTATATATTGAGACAGATCCTTCTGTATCGATACAGGACTGTTTAACGATCATATTTTGGATCGTTAAACACAATGTATCAATACCCATTTAATTGTATCGATACAAAGGCACGGCGAACAACGAGAAATGATATTTTAAAGGCTCCAACGGCTATATTCCTTCACCAAATGTTCCCAACGACTAGAATCATGATCAAGGCTATAAATAAGCCACTCCAACACCTTCAACAATAAGAAGAACCAAGAGATTATGCTCAGAGTCTATCTTTCATTTTCTTTATCATTTTTACTAAGTAGTTTTTCTTTGTATAGGATTAATTCTTTCTATTTTTGTATTCTTCATTTTGTATCTTTAGATACATATTTCCCTTGAGCCAAATTTCTTGTAAACACCTAACCTTTAAAGGTTTTATTTGTTTACACTTAAATCCTTGTAAAAAGGGAAGGTTACTACTTAGCCATTAAAAAGTAGAGAAGGTTTCTATTTAGCCTTCAAAAGTAGTGAGAGAGGGTTCTATCTTAGCCATAAAAGATAGAGGGTAGAGGTTTCTATCTAAACCTTGAAAGATAAGGAGTGTAAAGGTTATACCTTATCCTTGAAAGGTAAACAATTCAAGTTAGTGAATTATGGAATTCTGAGGCAAGTGAAGCTAAGGTAGAGGACGTAGGCAATTGAGGTTGAACCTCTACAAATCATCAAGTTTGCTTCTTCTTTCCTTTTTCTTTAATTGTTTATTTTTATTCACTAACTTGCACTCCAAAGTTTATTGTTTAGATTTCTTAATTTTATTTATTAAAGTTTTAATTTACTAAAATTTTGAGAAATTAATTCACCCCCCTCTTGTTTTTATTCACCACTAAAAGGTTTAACAATATCAAATTAGTGTTCATTAATTCAAATATACAACTTTATACAGTTGGATAAGTATATGCTTAAGGCATATTTACAAACTCCCATTTAAATCATGATAAGTATATGAATTTTATCCATCTTTTAGGATTTATAAAATGAGATTACCTTCTTGTTCTAACTTAAGAGAAGATCTACTTGATCAAAAACTATGAAGAATTCTGAATAATTTCACCAATGATTTTTCCAATATCAAGGACAATGACATGCCATCTTTATTTTTTGATGTTAAAGCTTTCTTTCGATTGATGATCACCATTTAGGACATCTTTAGATGTGGTGAAAGAATGGATTTGAGGCAAATGTGATGGCATCGTTAAAATTTGTCTTGAAAAAATTGATATAGCAAAATATAGGTTTATCTACATCAAATTCAGGTGAATGTTCTTTTTAAGGGAGTTCTTTGAAAGGCAAACAATTAATTTAAAACATCTTTTTAATTTAAATACAATTGCTCAGTAAGTGTTAAACTAATGGTAGTAAACTCCAAGTTTCAAAGGGTTAATTTAGGAAAGCCTTTGGAAAGTATAAATTTGTAAGGCTAGACAATAAAGTTCTAAATAGTTAGCTTGAATCAAAGCAGCATTTGGGTATTTGACTCAACTTTTGCTAATGTCATGAATTTCCAAAAGTTTGGGATTATTTTTAGATTAACATCGAAGAGTTTTTTTTTTCCTTTGATGTTTATTTTTATCAGTTTAGGAGTAATTCTAAAACATTTAAATTTGTTTTAGACCGCCCTTTTCAGGTTTTCACTTTAGAACTTTATTCATTTTTTTTATTCTTTCTTTTCTTATTTTTTAATTGATTGCCCCATCATATTCTTGAGGACTCAAAATCATCTAAAGATGGATTTTTGAAGAGTTTTCCAAGAGCAGCTCGACACCTCAAATAGCTATTGTAGACACCCAATTTCGTTTGGGCTGTCTGTCCCCTAAAGTCCCAAGTATCTGAGAACAAAAATCTAGTAGCCACTTTGATGAAGGTCAACCTCCACTAGAGCGGTTTCACATTTTTTTAATTTTAATCGGTCATATGTAAATAACTATATATACACATGATGGAAAAATCTATTTTCTTAGGTAAAAAGGACGAATCTGAAAAGGAAAAATTTTTATTTTTGAACGAGTTCTTGAAAAATTTTTGGAAATCACCTCTGCGGATGATCTCATAGTTAATTTTTCTAATTTTAGGAATTTCCTGAGATTTTTCTAAAAAACTCAGGAAATTAGTGGTCGGGTATTTTTACCAACACCGGTGTGGTTTTATGCCGATTCTCAGCTGGAAAAATCATAAATATTCATGTAAAAATTCATATTGATATTTTATACTATAAGGTGTCAATTTACTTATTTTTGTAATTAATTTTGAATTTTTTTCATAGTATCACGAGTATTGTACTCATGAAATTTTTTCTAATAAAATTATTTCAAATTTTAAATTTTTATCTTTTCAATTTTGCAAATCAATGTTTTGAATAATATGTTTCATTTAATTCATTTTTATAAGTTTTAATGTATTTTTTGAAAATTTTTATCCTAAATTACGAGCTTTGTTTTAATCTGTAAAATTTTTGGTAGAATTTTCTCGAGTTTTGAACTTCAAAATTCTTCAAATATTTTCATATAACCACCATCAAATCAGTTTTTAAAAAATTCAATTTATTTTCTTTTATTGTAATTTTTCTTTCAAATAACAAATTTCTTTCATAAAGGTTTTCTCGTAAAATTTTACGAGTTTTGGATTTTCATTTTTTCATTTTTTCTTGCACATAAGACTTCCCAAAAACTTTCCTTGTATGATCCAATACTTGAAGTCTTTATAAAATTTTTTTATTAATTTTATCTTGTGCAAAATCTCCTTAATGGGCCTAAAAACTTCAAATTTTATAAATAAGCTAAATAAGCCCAATCATTTCTCAACATGCCCAATGACCTTACTAAGCCCATTTTGTTGATTTTCCCTCAAGCCATTTTACTTTCTAAAAAGCCTACCAAGCCCATCTTAATATTCAATTTCCAACAAAGTCCACTAACTTTTTCTTTTAATTTTTTCATTATTTTTATATCAATTATTTTGATTCGAAATTTTTATTTATTTTCTATATGGTTAAATTTTTAATTAGATTTATTATGTAGAATTTTGTTCAGTACAGGAATTTTAATTTATTATCATTTTTTTCGTGGAATTTTCAATTAGGCTTTTTATGCACATTATTGCATTTGTTTCTTTACTTCTAAAAATTATGTTTACTTGTAAATTCATAATGTATTTTTGCTTTTACATAATTAATTTTATAATTTGCCAATTTAGTTGCATGAAACCTAATTTGGTTGGAATTAAATTATTTTTTAATTGATTTAGTTTCATTCCAACTAATTCCAACAAGCTAACCAAAATCATTATTTCACCTAACTAGCATAATCATGACAATGGAGATGGTAGCTTGTAAGAAAAGATAGGCATGAGCTTATGACAACATTTATTGCTTTTTCCAACCTAACAAGTGAACTAAAACATCAAGCAAATAAAAAAAAAGAAATTATGAAGAAAAAAGAGTGAAATTCAGCCAAGGAGGATTTTCACCTTCCTTCACCGAATCAGCCTCCCCTATTTATAGGGGAGGTTCTTCATGAAGTTTTTAGTTTTTTGAGCCTCCCAAAAAAAAGAGTTAAAAAAAAGGGAAAATACTTGAAAAAAATTTCAAAGCTTTGTTAAGGTATAAATCTTCGCTTAAATCTTTGGAGTTTTATCGGTTTGATACTTTTTTTTCTTCTCTTTGGTGAGCCAAAAATGTGCTTAAGTTCATGGATTTTTTTATCCATATTGAAAGACTAAGCATAATGGCTATGAATTAATTTTCTTGATTTTATTTTATTTGTTTCTTTTCTTCTTGTTAGTAAATTATTTTCTTCATGAATCATGTTTATGTTGATATGATGTTAGTTTTGGTGTTGTGTTTGTCATATATATGTTCATATATATTTTATTTCTTTTAGTGTTTACTTGTTATTATGGTGAAATAACATGTTTATATACTTATTTTTGTAATTTTATCATATAATGGTGCTAATTTATGTTAAATAAAATATAAATATGTGATTATTGAGTTTAAAAAAGTTGATTGGTATATTGTTTAGGTGTTGGCCAAAATTCATGCCTGTACATGTGTTTTTGTGGTCATTTTGTAAATATAAAAAGTTTAAGGGCTAATCTGAAAAAAATAAATAAAAAATAAAAATCTTTGTTTAGACCTATATGCTTGGCTGAAGCATACTTGCACTCTTAGGAGTGTATTTTATGTATTTATCAAGTTAAAATACATTTTGTTTAGTTTTGAGGTCTTTTTGTAATTTTAAGAAGTTTAAGGACTTTTGCATAAATATTGAAAATTTTATTCTAGGGTAGAAAGAAGTGACCAAATTTTACTTGTGATCTTTTATGTGACTTTTGTGATTATTTTAATTCATGTAAAGCTTAATTTTATATTTTAATCATGTAAGGGCCAATTTGTAATTTTAGGAAAATTTAGGGACTAGTTTGCAAATAATAGAAATTTTTGTTGTATGGTCAAAGGATTTGACCGAAAGCTTCGTAGATAACTTGGAAACTAATTTTAGGTATTTTATATCATGCTCTAGGTATTTTTCACACTTTAGGGTTTTTTGTAATTTCTCAAAGTTTAGAGGCTAGTTTACAAATAATGGAAAAAAATTTTTTAGTCAAAGGTGTTTGACCAAACCTTCTTATGGATGTTCTTCATGATTTACATGCTGATTTTTACCTAATTAATTATATTTTATGATGATTTAGGTTTTTTTTTTTTTTACTTAGGTACCTAAGTGTAAAATCGAGAAAGTTTATGGACCCTTAGGGAAATTTAGCATTTTCTGGGACAAACTGGTTATCTTTAGCATGAAATCATCTGTTTAGAATTATTTTAAATACTTTTAGCATCCCATTCGTCTTCCTGTGAGGTGCTAAAAAATATAAAAGCCTTTGTATTCTTTTGGTTTTCCATTAGGGTACACAATGTAATTTTTGAAAATTTAGAGACCCATTAGCAATTTTCATACTTTAGGCCATTTAGAGTAAGAATCATCATTATTTGTCCTTTCGAGTCCATTAAGGGTACCGAGATACTCTCATGTCGAAGGTATACCTTAGGGGTATTTTTCTAATTTTTCCTCACTAGGATGCTTTTATGCCAAAGGTGGAATGTTTAGGGTTCATTTAGCCTTTTTAGGTTATTTTTAAGTCCATTAAGGGTACCGGGACACTTTGATTGCAAAGGTATACCCCAGGGGCATTTTTATAATTTTTCTTCACCAAGATGCTTTTATGCCAAAGGTGAATGTTGAGGGTTCATATAGCCTTTTTAGGTCATTTTTGAGTCCATTAGGGGTACTAGGGTCTTTTCATGTCAACGGGATACTCAAGGTACATTTTTGTAATTTTCCTTATGATGGTAAGCCTTAGGAATATTTTAATTTTCCTTAGAACCCAATCCTAAGTAGTTACCGGGTGCCTTAGTGTCGATGGTAAGCCTTAAGAATATTTTAATTTTCCTTAGGACCCAATCCTAAGTAGTTACCAGGTGCCTTAGTGTCAATGGTAAGCCTTAAGAATATTTTAAGTTTTCCTTAGAACCAAATCCTAAGTAGTTACCGGGTGCCTTAGCGTCAATGGTAAGCCTTAGGGATATTTTAATTGTTCTTCAAATCTAGTCTTAAGTAACCATCAGGTGTTTCTATGCCAAAGGTACACTTTAAAGATCAGTTCATTTTTCTTTTATCTTTTTAGTCCTTAGATTCAAATTAGTATTTTAGTGTCTAGACCGAGTCATAGGTCTTTTGTTTTTGTTTCAAATAAAATTCGTATGTCTTTGTAAAATAAAGGCAATGTCTTAGAGTTAGAGCGATGCGTGAAATTCCTCCCACCCATATGTGATAGGGTTTTACGATCATTCTAATAACAAGATACCCTTTTCAAAATGGAAATCGAGAATTTTATACAAATAAAAACCTTTCACATTCTGCCAAGTACTCCAGTAGGACATGAAAGACATTTTGGTTTTTTTAGAACCTTTTATTTCCCTTTGGTTTTCCGTTGGGGTATAAAAGGGAATAAAAACTTTTGTGTCCTATTGGTTTTCCGGTGGGGGTGCGTAAGATGTTTCAATTTTCAAAATGTAAAACCCTGATTTTCTCTCATCGAATAATAAAATCTTATTTTAACAATACGAGAATTGTAATTAAATACCACATATTGAAACTGGATAAAAATTAAAGTTTAAATTAACCATGATCAATAAGGTACCAATTTGGGCACCACTAAAGGGTCGATCCTTATTTGTGGCTATAATTGACTCTTGAACCGTTAAAAACGATCTTTGGTACTCCGTAGACCATGGAATTTATCTTTAAGGTTTTATGACCCTTACAGCATTAATTCTGATAGGTGAACAATCTCACCTGGCCAAAACAGATTGGTGACAACTCCAAACAAATGGTCATTTCATGATGACTATTTAGGGTTAAGATCGATGAACGATTCATCTTAACTACCGAGTCCCCTAAAATAAGAGAATATTAATATCAATGTGGCCTAAAAAAAAGAAGAATAAATAGTTTTGAAATAATGATACATCACCAGTTATATAGTCAAGGGCAGTTTAAGTCGGGCTTGGTTCGGATTCACATCCAGGCCACGTTATGATAGCTTGGCAACTCCACTGGGACCCAATTTTTTTTAGAGAGACAAGCCTAAAATTGATTATGTGTTAATTAAATTTTAATTAATCCAGTTTTAATTGGTGTTTAGTTTCAATTCCCATTTTGGAAATTTTTTCTTTATAACTTAGTTTTTTTTAAGTCAATTTTTGTGTATTTTCTCTTTATTTAAAAAAGGGTATGCTTATCCCTTCGCACACACTGTGCACATCTATAATAGTTTCCCTTTTGTCTAATGCGCGAGGGACATAAGTACCTAATAAGTTAGGAAGAGGTGAAGTAGCTCTACCTTTTGAGGTGTTAGCCTCTATTTAGGCTAGTGAAAACCAACTAGGTGTAAATTCCTATGCTTGCTCGAGGTATTAGCCTCATTACAGGCATAGAAGATACTCCCACTTAAATTAAACCTTTTCTGACATAAATTCATGATGGATAAGGAGAAAGTACCTCGTTAGTCCATTTTGGACTAGGGGCAATTCGAGAATTGATTTAGAGGTCTGACCTAAACTCATATAGTATATCTTGGTAGCTCCTCAGTTAGTACCATACCCTTACTATAGGTGTCATTGAGGTTAGAGACATACGAAGAGATATGAGTACATTTTTCTTTCTTTATTTGCCTGCTTTATTTCAATTACATCCTTGTGATATTATTTATTGCTATGCTTTACTATCTGGAATATTTATTGCATGGATACTAACTTGTTTACTTTTTTTTTTCTTATCTTTCTTGTGCATCATTCATTTGCATCATGGGCGTTTGCTTTAGGCCTGATTTTAGATCTATCTAATTTCCATTCAATTTTATGGTGAACCAAGCTAAAATGGTGGTTATTTCCAGAACTTTTGAAGAAGTCTACACAGAGTCCAAACTAAATCAAAGAAAATAGGGGAATTGCATACCCGACAACTTTGTATTGAGACTGTCAAAGATCACACACTTGGATCTCAGACAAAATAATATTTTTGAATTGTCACATATATGGGAAGGATGGGATAAAGCTAAGCAAACCCAGTTTATGGCAAAATATGGACATATGGCCATGTTGTTGAAGATCCCCACAGATGAACAGTTAGTTTGAGCTCTGATAGAATTCTTGGACCCCTCTTACAGATGCTTTTCATTTAACCACCACCCACCTTAGAAGAGATTGCATCATTATTAGGTTTAGGACAAGTGAAGACAAGACCTATCTACTGCAAAGAGCACAACCCAGCAAGTCGTAGAAAGAGATTGGCATAGATCCTTGATTTATCTCCCCAATCTCCTCACTTCGAACATAAAGGCAATACCACAGTTGTTTCATGGCAAATTTTGAAGGAGTATATTAGGGATTAGCCAAAAAAGAGAAAGCCCTTAATGCATTTGCTTTAGCCATATACGGGTTGGGTTTTTTCCCAAAGGTGCTCAAACATGTAAAAGTAGCAATGATTGAGCGCTTTGACTGGTTGAAGCAAAATATGCCTCCTACCCCTACCATCTTAGTAGAAATCATTTAAGCACTTAACGCGTATAAGAAGTTGGACTAAGGTAGATTCTTTGGGAGTGCATTGGTGCTATATATCTAAGCCTGCAGCCATTTTTAGGAAGATGGCACCGATAGGATTAGACCCTATTTCTCACATTCTATCCCTCTTTAGCTTTTTATGGAGAAATATTGGCCATGATCATCAACAAAGAATCAGTGGGTGACATCATTGAAGAACTTGGCTCTGAAAAAGATAACATGGAGAGCTTCTTGGTTCAAACCCAAATCTGTCCTATATAGGAGCAGTCAATTGTCATTTGTGCCTTTGCTTGGATTATAGCGTATAGTCAGATATGCACCACTTTTGGTCTGATGGCAATATAGGACTAAGCAATTCATCCCTATGACTTTCGATTTGGCTAGTGTGGATTTGGATTATCATGGGGAAGGATACAAGAACATGCTTCTGACAACTGTCATACATTGCATACAGAGATATGAGTCCAGGCTACTTTCTTACACAGATTAGGCCACTCTCGGGTATAATGCATAGAGATCAATTCGGGGTTATGATTTCATTATTCCAAGCACAAAGGGGGTCGATCTTTAAGTGACTATTTAATAAAGCCTCCCATGCCTTCTGAAGTGGAGTTAATCAGAGAAGAGGCAGAAAGAGACTGGAAAAGAGTAGTTGCCGAGAATCAAGCCCTCCAAGAAGAGATCATGTATCTGAAGATGAAGATGGAAGGTAAAGAAAAGGATCTCTAGAAAATTGAGGAGCAGTACACTTTAATGAAGCATGATTAGGTAGAACAAAACAAGAAGATAAAAATCATTGGTCTACCTGGGAGCTCTAACAAATCTCCTAGTCAAGTTACCGAGGAAATGCATAAGCTCTATAGAGAGCTTGGAAAGTGGAAAGCTGTGGGAAGCAAAGCCAAGGCAGCTGCATTCAAACAAGAGTAAAGGGCGCATGTGGATACACGAAGACAATGGAAAAGGTCCATGGAAAAGAATGAGTGGCTCAAAAATGCCCTTCACCAAGAATGGGAAAGGATGACAGAATTACTCCAAGAAAGAGAAGCATTCATTTCAGCTTTGGGACAAGTAAGATAAGAGTTGTCTCAAAGATAGCGTGACATTGAGGCATGGGCCCAAACGTACTAGGAAATGGATGTCTGTTAGGATAACAAGTTTTGTCAAGTCCAAGACGAACGTGACAAGTGGATGGCTAATTTACTAGGGTGACAGTCTTATATTTATCATTTGATGAAACAAATTCACTCAGCAATCATCCAAGCGAAGGATATGGTAGAAAAGATCCAAGGACTTTGAAGACAAATCAACCTAGCTGGCAAATTTGGCTCGATGATACCTTAATTTTTAGAATAAGCCAAAAAGCAATATGACCAAATTAGGAAGTTTTATGGACATAATTCTAATATGATAAGTGATGTGTAATTCCCTTCTAAAATCAATGGAAATTATGGATTTTGAAGTCTTATAGTAAGCAAATGCCCTTGAATACATTCATTACTCATGCATGCATACACATCCACATATGATTATTAATCTATTAATAATTACTTAATTCCTGAAAATTTTGGAACTCAGCCAAGGTTTAACCATTGTGAATCGAGACCAATCAACATCGTCAATACCCATACATAGTTACTACACCAGAGCAAGAGCAAGGAGAATGGCTAAAGACCATATCGTAAGATTGAAACAGCTCAAGGAAAACCACAGGTAGGCTCAAGAGGCCATGTGGAAAAGGTAGGATGAACTTCAAGCTCAAATTGCACAAATGATGGAGCTACTATTAGTTAGGAGGCCAACTTGCCTCACGCAGAAAGCAAATACTGATGCTCCCATTGGAGGATCTGGGAGGCACCAGTTGAAGAATTAGGCACCAACCTACCATTGGTCAATTTCCAAAATGTACAATATAGGGCCTCGGCAGCTACTCCACCAGTCATCGTCATAAACCTTGAGGCCATACCTTAAGAAATGACTACGCGAGCTATTCTTATCCAAGAGGAATATATAGGACTAGGCATCGCTGAAGAAAAGAAGACTAAGTAAAAAGCCAAAGAAGTAGTTGAGGCCAAAAAAGAAAAGGAAAAGGCAAAACTACTACTCCTTGAAATAAGGTTAAAAGCCATAGATAGGGCCAAATTATATAGCAGTGTGGACATTGAAGACCTCAACTTAGTCCCAGATCTTGTTTTCCCCTCGAAATTTAAGAAGCCAGAGTTTGAAAAGTACAAAGGCACTACATCCCCGCAGACACACATTAAAATGTTCATCAGAAAAATGATAGGCTACTCATAAGATGATAAACTCTTGATCTAATGTTTTCAAGAAAGCCTGTTAGGATCGGCATTGAGATGGTACAATGATTTGAATCATACCCAAATTAAATGCTGGGCTGACTTGGCAAGTGCTTTTCTCCACCAATACAAGCATATGGCTAAGTGGGCTTTAGATCATTTAACCCTTCAAAATTTAGACAAGAAGTTAACCGAATCCTTCAAAGAATATGCCCAACAATGGGGGGACGTAGCCTCTCAAGTCTAACTGCCCTTAACAGAGAAAGAAATGATAATGTTTTTTGTCGATACTTACGATAAGCTGATAGGGAATATGACAAGAAATTTCTCTGATCTTGTAATCTCTGGAGAAATGATCGAATTAGCCATTAAGTTTAGAAAGCTTACATCAAGAGAGTCCTCTAGTGCAAAAAAGCTAGGACTAGTAAAGAAAAATGATGAAACAGCATCATACCATTATGTGAGCTAGCCATATCGCCCAAGACCTCGCCCATATTATCAAAATCTAAGACAAATGCCTTAAAATATTTATCTATACAACACAACTTGAGCACCCATTTTAACAATCATCCTAGCTACCATTCCAAACTCGTTTCCCTAAAACCAGCCAAGACCCAACACCAATACACAATCCCAAAGAGCTAATCAAACTGACCCTATTTTGATCATCTTCCTTATTCATATAAGGAAATGTTTGACAAACTTTTAGAAGCAAGGCTAGAAGCACCAATTTTTGCCAAACTGTATGAAGGCAATTATCCCAGCTGGTATGACCTAAACCTACACAGTGAATACCATGCATTACTGGGTCACTCGATTAACTGCCAACCCTTTAAACACAAAGTTCAAAGCCTTTTTAATAGAGGCACCTTCAAGTTTGATAATGCGCTGGCTCTTAATGTGGCAGTAAACCCTTTGCCAGATCATCTTGAGCCCAAAGTCAACGTCATCAGCATTAAAAACAGGCAATGGCAGAAGTTAAGTGTGGAAGAGGTCAAAACACCCTTGGAGAAAATATGGATGGTTTAGACCAAAGCTGGAATCTTTAGCCAAAATCAAGAAAGCATTAAAGGACAATTTGATGATGGTGTCAATTTTTGCAAGTATCACTTAACTTTGAGGCATACCTTGCAGAGTTGCCCAGATTTTTGAGCATTGATTCAGAGGATGATGAATAATGGTGAGATTGCATTTTTAGAACAAATTGAAGTGGAAATGGAAAAATAATCAATATGGTAAGGGAAGGATTGTCACAAACCTTATACGATATCGATCGCCCTCTCATCATTTATTACAACCAAACCATGCCTCCAAAGGTGGATATTGCCTCCAGACTTATTATTAAGACACTAGCATTATTCCCTTATCAAGATAGTAAACAAGTGCCCTGAAAGTATGATGGTAGGGTCACCATTCCAAAAGCTATTACTGCCCAATTAGCATCCATCGATATCATAGGAGTCAGTCATGTTACAAGAAACGGGTATGTATACGATGGGAAAACCAGTAAAGCTGATACAAAGACAAAATCAAAGATACAAACATCTGGGAAGGTGGTGGTTATCAAGGATGTCCCAGAGGAAAAACAAGAACTAGTAAAGGAAAAAGTGGCAGCCGAGTTCCTAAAGTATATTAAGCACAGCAAATACAGTGTCATAGAGTAATTAAAGTAACAACCAATGAAAATTTCTTTGCTAACTCTATTACTCAATTCTGAACTTCATCAAAATACTTTGCTCAAAGAACTAAATCAGGCCTATGTCCCTTAGGACATTTCTGTCAGCAAACTTGATTAGCTGGTAAACAATATTGTTGCTGACAACTTTATCTTATTCAGTAAGGATGAAATTTTGCTAAGATGTAATATTTCAGTAAAAGACCTCTACATCACAACTTGATGCAAAGGGACCATACCACCTGAGGTCCTTATCGATAATGGCTCTGCTCTAAATGTCATGCTATGGAGTACACTATCCCGTTTGCCTGTAGATGTTTGCCAAATCAAACAAAGCCATGCGATTGTCAAGGCTTTTAATGGAATAAGGAGGGACATCAAAGAAACTATTTTAGTTACTCTAAAAACTGGTCTTTGCCCATTTAAAATCGAGTTCTATGTTATGGATATCACTCCAGCATACAATTGTTTGTTAGGATGACCATGGATTCATCTCGCTGAGGCCATTCTATCTTCCTTGCATCAAAAAGTCAAGTTTATAATGAATGAAAGATTAGTGAGTCTATTTGGGGAAGAAGACATAGTCGCTATGACATTTACAGAGGCTTATTGCATTGACACAAATGCTGAAATTAATGAATGCTCTTTCAAAGTTTTTGAGATTATCAATGCAACCTTTATATCAGAAGGTCAGTCATCCCTAGACTGAGGCTATCAAAAAGCACATGTATAGGCCTTAAGTTGACAATAAAGAAAAGAGCCTTAGCCAAAAAAAGACTCAGGAGATGTTTGCAAGGAATCAGCTAGGCCATTAATGTCAATGGTAAGAAAGATAAATATGGATTAGCTTTAAGCCGGAAAGAGTTCAAAAGAAGAAGTTTAGAAAAAAAATGAGAGGAAAGCAGCTATCCCTGGGTGTTTGGCAACAGTCAAGCCAGAAATCAACTCTTTACTTTTCGTTGGAGGAAATTTTCTACTATGGAGAAGTCAATCCAGGAAATAGAGATAAAGAAACTAGGAATGCTATTCTGGTGATCAATAAAGCCTTCGAAGAGCATCATGTGGCTACCATTGGAAGAGATGATGAAGAATTCACTAAGGATCATGGGATTCACCTATGCCCCCTAGATATGTTTTAAAGAATTAGACATGTGCCAAGAGAAGCATAGTGTCTAGGCTAATCCTAAAGTAATAACTAAGAAATGAACTCTATCGTCTATGATCCTTCTATAAAAACTTGTAATGTTAATTTACTAATAAAGTGCACGTAATTTTTCCTTATATAATCTTTTTTTGGCTCTTTTCCTTTCTTACATCCGTTTTTTTATGATTTCTTATCTTAACATCTTTTTTCCTTTTTTGCATCCATGCCCCATTCATATCCCATATTATTTTGCCTATTTTTTCCTTGCTTTTGCCTTTGTAGAGAAATAGATAAATTTGATAAGGATTTAGAGGTTAATTTTGAACAAATTATTTTCTCGAATGAGGTCGATCTTGAAGAAGATAGCGATGATCATATCTTGCCTTCTGATTTGTTAAAAATAATTGAACGAGAAAATGTGCGATAATGCCCCATGAAGAGCCCACTGAGATTATCAATTTGGGGAGTTATGAAAATGATAAGTAGGATATCAAAATAGGAACTACCATGAAGGCTTCCACCGGAGAAGATCTGATAAGTCTGCTGCATGAATTTCAAGATATCTTTGCATGATCTTATCAAGACATGCTAGGATTAGATGTAGAGTTATGGTTCATAAATTGCCCTTGAAGCTAGAATGCAAACTAGTTCAACAAAAGCTAGGAAAATGAAACTGGAGATGCTTTTGAAGATAAAAGAAAAGGTTAAGAAGCAATTTGAATCTGGATTTCTAAAGGTGGCAAAATATCTAGAGTAGGTTGCAAACATTGTCCTAGTTCCCAAGAAGATGAAAAAATTAGAATATGTGTAGATTACCAGGACCTCAATCGAGCAAGCCCAAAAGATAACTTCTTCCTCCTTCATATAGACACCTTAGTTGATAATACCATGAAGAACTTTTTATTTTCCTTCATGGATGGATTTTTAAGGTATAACCAAACTAAAATGGCTCTGGATATGGAGAAGACCATATTTGTCACAATGTGGGGAACATTTTGTTACAAAGTAATGCCATTTGGGTTGAAGAATACGGGAGCAATTTACCAAAGGGCAATGGTCACCTTATTCCACAACATGATGCATAAGGAAATTGAAGTGTACATTGATGACATGATTACTAAGTCCCCTCAAGAAGAAAGTCATTTAACGGACCTACGAAAATTATTTAAAAGGCTAAGAAAATATCGGTTAAAGCTGACCCTAGTGAAATGTACATTTGGGGCCAGGTCTAGAAAATTGTTAGGTTTTGTTGCAAGCGAAAAAGGAATTAAGGTTAATCCAAATAAGATCAAAGCTATACAGGAGTTGCTATCCTAAGCACGTTAAAAGAAGTGAGAAGTTTATTAGGGAGATTGAATTACATTCCTAGATCATATATCAACTCATAGATAAATGTGATCCGATTTTTTGACTTTTGGAAAAACAAAATCTTGATGAGTGGGATAGTAAATGCCAAAATGCTTTGAAAAAGTTAAGCAATATCTCTCCAATCCATTGGTATTGGTACCACCTACTCTGGGATGACCTTTGATCCTATATTTGTTAGTTTTTAAAAGATCCATATGCTATGTTTTAGGGCAGCGTATTGAGACTGGAAAGAATGAGCAGGCAATCTATTACCTCAGTAAGAAATTCTTGGATTATGAGGTAAATTATTCCCATGTAGAAAAGATATGTTGTGCTCTAGTCTAGACAACGAAAAGGCTCTGACAGTACATGTTGCATGATGTTACATGGCTGATCACCAAAATAAACCCAATCAAATATTTGTTCGAAGTGCTAACTTTATCAGGAAGGATAGCTAGGTGGCAAGTTCTACTATCGAAATATGATATCATTTATGTAAGCCAAAAAGTGATCAAAGAAAGTGCCATTGCTGAATTCTTAGCAAGCCAGGCGCTTAACAATTATCAGTCCTTGGATTTTGAATTCCCTGATGAGGACTTTATGAATATTATGGTTGAAGAAGAAGAAGAGTCATCGGAAGAATCTACATGGAAAATGTACTTTGATGAAGCATCAAATGCATTAGGCCATGGGATCGGCATAATTTTAATATCTCTAAAAGGGGATTATTACCTTTCTACAGCTTGTATAATTTTTTATTGCACCAACAATATGGCAAAATATGATGCATGTATTATAAGGCTTCGAGTAGCATTAGAAAAGAAGGCCCAGGTATTGAAAGCCTATGGAGATCTAGCCTTGGTAATTTACCAACTACGTGGAGAATGGGAAACACAAGACCCAAGGTTGTAGCAATATAAAAATTGATTCTAGAATTACTAGAAAATTTAAAGATGTAGACTTCTTTATATGTTTTGTGATGACAATTAAATGGCAGATGCTGTAGCCACCTTGGCTTTGATGTTCAAAGTAAATAAGGGACAGGAGGTGACACCCATTAAGATAAGTATTTATGAATTCCTTACATACTGCCATAACATTGAGATTGAGGCAATTGGCCTTCCATGGTATCATGATATCAAAAATTATTTGAAGGATTAAATATATCCACTAAATGCCTTAGAAACTGATAAGAGAACCTTAAAAAGGCAGACACTAAATTTTGTCTTAGACAGAGAGATTTTGTATATGAAAAGTTTTGACCAAAATTGTTAAGGTGTGTTGATGCTTTAGAAGCAAAAAAAATAATAGATAAAGTACATGAAGGGGTTTGAATGATTCATGCTAACGGACACAAGATGGCAAAACAAATCATGAGATTGGGCTACTTCTGGATGATTATGGAGAGTGACTGTATCAAGTATGCCGAAAGTGCCATAAGGGTTAAATCTATGCCAATAAGATTCATGCCCTACCCTCACCGTGACATGTCATGATTGCGCCATGGCCTTTTTCTATGTGTTGTTAGCTCAAGGGAAAGATTAAACCAAAAAGGGGTGAATTGGTTCTTACAAAAACTTGATAAATTTGAAATAAATTGAAAATTAAAAATAAGCTAAGGGTAAGAAAAATAAACAATCAATGTATAAAGGTTCGATCTTTTAACTTAGCACCTATATCCTTTCTTCTTAGTACTTTCTTACCAAGGTGATTCCCATAATTCACTAAACAATTTGTTACCTTTAAAGCTAAGGTATAACCTTACACCACTATCTTTTAAAGCTTAGATAGAACCTTTCAATCCTCTTGAGAATTCTACCCCAAATTCTTAAATATTTTCATTCACTTTTACATAACCCCTGTTGTTATAAGAATGAAGTATTTTGTAAATAGATTGAACCTCTAGTAGGTAGATGTTTGCTAGATTTTAAGTACAAGATGAATGAGATACAAATAGGCTTGAAGAGTATAAATTTGATACAAGTAGAAATGAAGAATTTGAAGATTTTTTAGCTTTTGTTGTTCAATGATTTAATGATTTTTGTATCTCTGCTTCTTCAGCTATTGGGAACCTCCATTTATAGCTCAAAATTGATTCAAAGACATTGGGCATTTAACGTGGTGTTTGGAAAGCCATTTTAGCCATCATAAGTGCTTGTTTCCATTTAGTCCCGTGCTATAGTATCAACACAATACCAATAGTATCGATAAAGGAATAAAAAAAGTGACCGTTATAGCTTGTTGTATCGATAAAGGAGCTGAGTATCGATACTAAGTAAGTTGTATCGATACAGACACACTTGTATTGATAGATTTAAGGGTTTTAGCCAAACCTTGGCTACTGCCAAGCCTTGTATCGATACACATGGGGTGAGTATCGATAACAAGCAGGCTGTATCGATATAGACACAGTTGTATCGATATATTTAAGGGTTTCAGCCAAACTTAGCTACTACCAAGCCTTGTATCGAAACACATGGGGTGAGTATCGATACCAAGTAGGATGTAGTGATATAGACACACTTGTATCGATACATTTGAGGGTTTTAAGCATAGTATCAGTAGATTTGTTCTTTGTATCGATATAAACCTTTAAAAAATGTTTGCAAAATGATTTTTGTTGACTCAAACATATCTCAAAAAATATTTTAATTATAAATATACATTTTAGAGCATATATATTTTTAACAAATTACAAACTCAGTACTTTTCAAAATGTTTTTCAGTTTGAACATAAATACCAAGTTAAGTATTAATTTAGCTTAGGTTGTTTATTATATCAAAATTCAAAATTAGAGTTAACAATCTCTCCATTTTTAATATAGCAAAACTTAAAATAAATTTACTCATTTTTCAGAATAACGAAAAACAACTCCCCCTCAATAAAGCAATGGTTTTCAAAAGTTTTATTTTGAGTAAATCAGGTCTTTTAAAACTTTAACATTTCAAATTAATAATATTGCCTAAGATTAAAAAAATTAAAGCTAATGTTCAATATCAACATGTTATTTGGGTTCCAGCATGGTAATAATCATGATCAATGTGCATAATACATTCATGGAAAACATATTAACAACACATGACATATATAGTAAGACATTGCAAATTTATGGCATTTCTCCCCCTTTTTGTTATATCAAAACAAAATTCAAAGATGAGTATTGCAAAGCAATGGAGGAAATGAAATACAAGCAAGGATGAACTCATTAAGGATAAGATGTGAAATATATTTAACAAAGCAAGCAAAAGATGTTTAAAAGAATGCAAAACATAAAGTGGGCGAAGAATCATAAAGTCCTAAAAGAACATAAGAGATATCGTAAAATAATATTCTAAAAACATAAGAGATATCTTAAAATGATATTCTAAAAACATAAGAGATATCCTAAAAACATAAAGATGTTCAAACGAGCCTAATTAGACTAAGCATCATCAGCTGGAAGATCCTCAGCGGGTGGAAAGGTAGTGTAAGGGCATGAGGAAAAATAGCCAAAAATGCATGAAATTGCTCTATTAAAACCCGATGACTATGCTCAAAAGTAGAAAGATGAGCATCGATAGTTTCAAAGCGATGATCGAATTATCCTTCCCATGTATCAAGATGGCTCATAATAGAAGCATACATAATGTGAATGTCCATGGGCGCAGATGACGAGGTAACAAGAACCGGAGGTAGGGGAGGCTCATCATGCTCTGTATCATCATGATCATCAAGAGTAAGAACATCCGACTGCTTAAACGATGGTTATCGACAAGCCTTGTGAATGAAGTCGGCATCTTAAATTTCATACTCGGCAAGGCCCATGGATTTATGACCAATGTAACGGTAAGTTGGTATCATAATCCCGGGGTTGCATGAAAGGTTGAGACCTTGGGTGTTGAAGTAGTAACTCAAGGCCATACCATAAAAGAGGCTATGACAACCACGAACGCAAAGAACAAGGTCCACGAATATAAAATGGGCTAAGTTTGGATGTTTTCGGTTTGAATCATATGAAGCCACCAATAGTTCATGTCACTAATCAATGTATGTTTGGTGCCGTATGGATAAAGCACATGTGAGATTATAAGATGGAGTAAGTGATCGACCGAAGGAAGAAGTGTGGCTTTGTTGTTCATAATGCGTAAGGCGACAAACTAAAACATTTAGAGAAAAAAATTTAATCCATCCGAAGGTTTGAAAAATCTAAACGTAAGGATAGCTAATGGACCGGAGAAAGGGAAAGTTGAGGACTTGATATTATTAGATGGGTATCTGGGCATAGATGGTGGTGAATCACTAACAAGCCTGTGCATCATGAAAACATAAGTAGAAAAAAGGGATAATTTTAGGCCAGAGGTGGTTGACTAGCGAAAGAGGTAGAGGCATGGGTGATGGGACCTTGACAACATGCTGTTTATTTTGTTGTGGGAGGCATGGTTGTGTTTGAGAAGGTTGAGGACTTTTGTCAAGCAGGTGGTTATAGAATAGGTCAAGCAAGTCGAGTGGGTAAAGTGCTGATTAGGGAAAATGGTCAAGTAGGTGGAGGCACTAAGTTTGGTTGGCAATTGCTGTGATGTAGTGAGTAAATCCGCAACCAATCACAATAATAGAGTGGGAAAAGGCTTAGGAATAAAAAATAGTCAAAATTTGAGAAGGAATTTGGACAAAGGTGATGGATTAAGAGAGAAAAGTAGTGAGGGTTAGGGTGATGGAGGGTTTTGAATTGTTGATGTTTTGGATGATAATGGTGGATTTTTAAATGGTTTTGGGTAAGTGTGATGACGTTAATTGGTTTATGGATCAAGGATTTATGAGAAAAGGGTGATGATGATGAGTTTTGATGATTAAAGGTTGAGTGAGGGAAACGGTGGGAGAGGAGAGGATGAATAGTGCTTGATAGAATAAGCATTCACACACATGTGAGGAGTGCTAAATTAACAGTGAGTATCAATACAAAAGAGGCAGTATCGATACAAAAAATATTTTTGGGTTCTGTATCGATACAAGAAACTAGGTCTCGAGACTTAGAACAAATTGATCTGTATCGATACAAGCTAGGGAGTATCGATACAATGTATTGATACTTGGACTCAGGTATCGATACAAAAAACAAGTCTGGGTTTATATTGATACAATGGAAACTGGTCTCAATACTTGGAAGAAGAATGTATAGGGATCGATAAATATGGCTTAGTATTGGGTCATTTCCATTAAGATGGCATCAAATTAGGCATATTTTTAACCCAATTGTCCTTTGAAAAACATTTGAAAATGCAACTTAGACCAAAATCAAAATCATTTAGCATGGACAATTCAAAATTTAATCAAGAAACAACAAAATTATCTAAGAATGAGAAATTTATACAAATGAACATCATCAAACAAGTAAGTGTGTAGAACTAGCTTCTCAAACTAAGCATGATGCAAAAAATATTAAGGCAAAGTATCAGCATTGGATCAAGTTATGAATTTATGATGCATTCATTAAGCCATTTTCTCTTCTAATTGTGCAAAATCTATCCTTGTCAAGTGGTTTAGTGAAAATATCAGCTAGTTGATGCAAGGTATCAATGAATTCAAGCACTATATCACCTTTTTGCACATGATCTCTATTGAAGTGATGTCTAATTTCTATGTGCTTGGTTCTAAAGCATTGAATTGGATTTTTGGTGAGACAAATGGCACTAGTATTGTTACATTTAATTGGAATATGATCCATGGTAATGCCAAAATCTTCCATTTGTTGTTTTATCCACAAAATTTAGGCACAATAACTTCCCATAGGTATGTATTTTGCTTCGATTGTGGACAAAGCAGCACTATTTTGTTTCTTGGAAAACCATGATATGAGCATATTTCCAAGAAATTAAAAAGTACCAAAAATGCATTTCCTATCAATTTTACATCCACCAAAATTTGCATCAGAATAAGCATGTAAGACAAGAGATGAATCTTTTGGATACCATAAGCCTAGATGGGGAGTGTCTCTAAGATATCTAAAGATTCTTTTCACGGCAACTAGATGTGACATCCTCGGTGATGATTGGTATCTAGCACCTAGGCATACACTAAACATTATGTCGGGTCTACTTGCGGTGAGATATAGCAATAAACCTATCATAGACCTATAATGTTTAGAGTCAACAATTTTACCTCCTTCATCATTTTCAGGCTTTGTTGAAGTACTCATAGGTGTGGAACAAGGCTTTGCTTCATCCATTTTGAACCTCTTGAGTAATTCCTTGGTGTACTTTGCTTGATTTGCCATATTTTGTTTGTTTAATTTCTAGTCCCAAGAAGAATGTTAATTCTCCCATCATGCTCATCTCGAACTCACCTTGCATTAACATAGAAAATTTTTGACAAAAAGATTCATTAATAGCACCAAGGATAATGCCATCAACATAAACTTTAATCACTAAAATGTCCTTGTTTTTTAATTTTATAAATAGAGTTTTGTCAACATTGCCTCTATTAAAACCTTTTTTCAATTAAAAATTTTGAGAATCTCTCATACCATGCCCTAGGTGCTTGCTTTGTCCATACAAAGCTTTTGAAAGTCTAAAAACATGATAGAGAAAATGACGATTTTCAAAACTAGGAGGTTGCTCAATATAAACGTCTTTATTAATGATACCATTTAAAAAAGCACTTTTGACATCCATTTGATGCAACTTGAAATTGTTAAAGCATGCAAAAGCTAGAGGTATTCTAATGGCCTTTAGTCTAGCTACGGGGGTATAAGTTTCATCATAATCAATTCCTTCTTTTTGACTATATCTTTTAGCTACTAATCTAGCCTTATTTCTAACTATTGTTCCATTCTCATCAAGTGTGTTCCTAAAAACCCATTTAGTACATACAATGGGATAATTACTAGGTCTCTCCATTAAATTCCAAACTTTGCTCTTTTCAAATTGGTTTAACTCCTCTTGCATAGACATGATCCAACTATCATCTTTTAAAGCTTCATCTAAATTCTTGGGTTTAATTTGTGAAAGAAAAGCTACATAATTGCATGTATTTCTAAGAAATGATCTAGTTCATACCCCTTACTTAGGATCACCAATTATCTCACCTTCTTTAACATAAGTCAACTCTCTAGGATGATTTCTTTCCCTTTCTACTTGAGTTGGCTTATATAGTTTCTCCTCTTTTGAAGCTTCTTGATTTTACATTGCTTGTTCTTGCTCCTTATGTGATGTTTATTCTTGGTAAATCTCTACATCATCAATATCAAAAGACAACTTTCTCAAGGCTGAGTTAGCTTCATCAAATATAACATGTATTGACTCTTTAACAACCAAAGTTATCTTATTAAACACTCTACAAGCTTTGGAATTTGTTGAATAACCAAGAAAAATTCCTTTATCACTTTTTGCATTAAATTTACCAAGATTATCCTTTCCATTATTTAGTACAAAACATTTGCATCCAAAAGGATGAAAGTAGCTAATGTTAGGTTTTCTTCCTTTAAAAAGTTCATATAAAGTTTTCTTTAGAATTGGCCTAACCATAGCTCTATTTATAATGTAGCAAGAAGTATTAGTGGCTTCCGCCCAAAAATATCTTGGTAAATTGTTTTCACAAAGCATCGTTCAAGCTATTTCTTCCAAGGTTGTATTTTTTCTTTCAACAATTCCATTTTGTTGAGGAGTTCTAAGTGCCAAGAAATTTTGGCTAATACCATTTTCATTACAAAATTTATCAAAACCAAGATTTTTAAATTCTTTTCCATGATCACTTCTTACACTTAAAATATAATAACCTTTTTCATTTTGGATAATTTTAGAAAAAGTAATGAATTTTTCTAAGGCTTCATCTTTAAAGCTTAAGAAGAGAACCCAAGTAAACCTAGACTAATCATCTACAATAACAAATCCATATTGTTTACCTCCTAAGCTTAATGTCTTAGTAGGACCAAAAAAATCGATATGAATAAGTTGTAATACTCTAGTAGTGGAGACAATATTAATTAGTTTGAATAAAGCTCTTCTATGTTTGCCTTGAACACACGCATTACATATTCTATCATTATCAAATTTCATTTTTGGTTATCCAACAACAAGGTGTTTTCTAGATAGTTTTGAAATTACATTCATACTAGCATGTCCTAATCTTCTATGCCACAACCAAGGCAAGTCATCATTATTAGCAATGAAACAAACATTTTAAGAAGATAAGTCATCTAAATGCACAACATAAACATTTCCTTCTCTATGTCCTACAAAAATGATTTTATTTATCTTAACATCAACGACTTGAGAATTCACTGATTCACAAAAAACTTTCATGCCTTTATCACACAATTGACTAATACTAAGGAGATTATATTTAAGACCTTTGACAAATCAAATATTTTCAATGTTGGATGAAGCGTTGTTACCTATGGTTCCAATACCTTCAATTTGTCATTCTAAGTCATCACCAAAGGTAACACTTCCTTTATCCTTAGGTCTTAGCTCCATGAATTGATTTTTGTTGCCGGTCATGTGTCTTGAGCATCCACTATCAAGGTACCAAGAATTCTCCTTTGTTGAATTTGCCTTGAAGCAATGCTCATGCTCCTATAACCATAAAGTCAAGTTTTTTTTTAAGTACCCAAATTTTCTTAGGTCCTTGAGTATTAGTGTTCAAAATTTTTGTGCCTTTTGGAATCCATTTTAATTTGATAGCTTCATCTTAAGATGTGCTAACACCCTTAGGGACCCATACTCTTAATAAGCTTGCCTCTATAAGTGATAGTTTTTAAGGAACATGTGTGGAATGTGTGACCAAGTCTATGGAAATGAGTACATATGCTAGATGCATCAAATGATTTGTTTTGTGTTATAAAGAAATTCTTAAAGTGATTTTCTTTTTCAATTTTATTATAGCCTAAACCATCTTTATCAAAGAATGCTCTTTATGTTTCTAGCATGTTATTCAATATTTGTTGTGCCATATAAAACCTTGTAAATGAGTTATGCAAGTTTGTGTTCTTCTTGGTTAGATCATCGATATTGACTTGTAACTCATCTCTTTTCTTCTTAAGATCATCATTTGTCATGCTTAGTGTTTCATTTTCTTCCTTAAGTTTAGAAATCATTTTCTTGTATTTTAAATTCATAACTTCAAATTCTAATGCTAATTCATCAAATGCATCTTGTAATTCATCAAATGAGTAAGTATTAGCATTAGAAGATACCTTGGGCTCATCATGAGCCATGAGACATAGGTTGGCCACCACCTCATCATCATTATCAGATATGTCATTAACACTCCACGTGGCCACCATAGCCTTCTTCTTTGCTTCTTTGGGTTTGATTTCTTCCATATTGGATATTCAAATTTGATATGTCTCGATTTCTTGCACTTATAGCAAATAATTTATTCTTTCTCTTTCTTACTTGAGTCTCTCTTCATCATTTCTTTTCTAAGAGTTCTTCTTACTTTGTTCATTCTTATGAATTTGTTGAATCTTTTTGTGAACATGGCCATTTCTTTATCTTTCTCAACCTTTTCATCATTTTCATCATTAGGAGTGATTGTTTTAAAGGCAACACTTACCTTCTTTGATGGCTCTTATCCATGCTTGATCTTCATCTCATAGGTTAGAAGAGAACCTATAAGTTCCACCAAAAAGAGCATTTTGTGATATTAGGATTCTTCAATTGTTGTCATTTTTGCTTTCCAAGACTTGGGAAGACTATTGAGTAGGTTCTTCACCATCTCTTTATTTGGATAGGTCTTTCCAAGTGCCTTCAACCCATTGATAACTTCTGTAAACCTATCCAACATTTCTTCGATAGTTTCATCTGCCTTTATCTTAAACAATTCATAGTTAAGTGTGAGCATGCTTATTTTGGATTCCTTGACTTGATTTGTTCTTTCATGTATGGTAGCTAACTTGTCCCACAGTTGCTTGGCATTATCATACTCAATTGGACCAAGAGCACAAAATAGTGTGTGCATGGCCTTGGCATTTAATTATGCCATTTTGGTGTCTTGTTCATCCTATTCTTCTTTTTCCTTTGGCACAACACAATCTCTAACTCTTTTTTTTAGGATGAGTGGCTTATTGATGATGATCTTCCATACTTCATAGTCGTTTACTTAAATAAAGAGCCTCATCCTTGTATTCTAATATAAGTAGTTGTCACCATTAAAAAGTAGAGGTCCCATGATGAAATGTCTTTCAAGTCCTATAACATTTGCATTTGTCTTAAATGCCATGAGACAAACTTCATCTTGGCTTTTCAACTCTTGTGGCCTTCTTGAGGCTTTGATTACCATGTTTGCATTCTCTATTTTTGAGCTATCAAGGATCTTTTCTCAAGGTTGTGATACCTATAATAGAGAACAAAGCTCTTGATACCAATTATTAGCTCAAGGGAAAAATTGAACCAAGAAAGGGTGAATTGGTTCTTACAAAAACTTGATAAATTTAAAATAAATTGAAAATGAAAAATAAGTTAAAGGTAAGAAAAACAAATAATCAATGTATAAAGGTTCGATCTTTTAACTCGGCACCTACGTCCTCTCTTCTTTGTACTTTCTTACCAAGGTGATTCCCATAATTTGTTACCTTTAAGGCTAAGGTATAACCTTACACCACTATCTTTAAGGCTTAGATAGAACCTTTCAATCCCTTTGAGAATTCTACCCCAAATTCTTAAATATTTTCACTCACTTTCACATAACCCCTTTTATAATATGAATAAAGTATTTTGCAAACAGATTGAACCTCTAGTAGGTAGGTGTTTACTGGATTTTAAGTACAAGATGAATGAGATACAAATAGGCTTGAAGAGTATAAATTTGATACAAGTAAAAATGAAAATTTTAAAGATTTTAAGCTTTTGTTGTTCAATGATTCAATGATTTTTGTATCTCTGCTTCTGTAGCTATTGGGAACCTTTTATAGTTGAAAATTGATTCATAGACGTTAGGCATTTAATGTGGTGGTTGGAGAGCCATTGTAGCCTTTATAAATGCTTGTTTCTATTCAGTCCTACGCTTTAGTATCGATACAATACCAATAGTATCAATACATGAATAAAAAAAGTGACTGTTACAACTTATTGTATCGATACTAAGCAAGTTGTATCGATATAGACACACTTGTATAGATACATTTAAGGGTTTCAGCCAAACCTTGGCTACTGCCAAACCTTGTATCGATACACATGGGGTAAGTATCCATACCAATTAGGCTGTATCGATATAGACACACTTGTATTGATATATCTGAGGGTTTTAGCCAAACCTTGTCTACTACCAAGCCTTGTATCGATACATATAAGGTGAGTATCGATACCAAGCAGGCTATATTGATACAGACACACTTGTATCGATACATTTGAGGGTTTCAGCCAAACCTTGGCTGCTGCCAAGCCTTGTATCTATACACATAGGGTAAGTATCGATACAGACACACTTGCATCGATACATTTGAGGGTTTTAAGCATAGTATCAATACATTTGTTCTTTGTATTAGTACAAACCTTTAAAAAATGTTATACAATGATTTTTGTTGACTCAAACATATCTCAAAAAATATTCTAAGTATAATTATACATTTTGGAGCATATATATTTTTTGACAAATTACAAACTTAGTACTTTTCAAAATGTTTTTCAATTTGAACACAAATAACAAGTTAAGTATTAATTTAGCTTAAGTTGTTTGTTATATCAAAACTGAAATCAAAGTTAACATGGGGTATGGATATCATCAGAATAATTACTCCTACAGCATCAAACTGACATCGTTTCATCTTGGTGGCCATTGATTATTTCACCAACTAGGTGGAAGCCGCTTCTTTTACAAACATCACAAGATTAATGGTGATTAAATTTCTAAAGGCCAATATCATTTGTAGATTCGGGGTTCTTAAAAGAATTATAATAGATAATGCCTCCAACTTGAATAATAAATTGATGATGAAGGTTTATACCTAACTCAAAATCTCTCATCATAATTCGGTCACATATCGTCCGAAGATGAATGGGGTCGTAGAAGCTGCCAACAAAAATATTAAGAAGATTATAGGAAAAATGGTGAAGACTTATAAAGATTTGCACGAGAAGCTTCTAGTTGCTCTTCTTGCTTATTGAACCTTAGTACAAACCTGGACTGGAGGAACACCTTACTCATTGGTGTATGACACGGAAGCAGTACTACCAATTGAAGTCGAGATCCTATCATTTCGAATATTAATGGAGACTAAATTGGAAGAAGCTAAATGGGCATGAGATCGCTACGAACAATTAAATTTTATTAAAGAAAAAAGATTGAAAGCGATCTAGCATAGGCAAATGTACCAGAAAAGGATGATGAAGGCCTATGATAAAAAGATTCATCCAAGATGACTTCATGAAGGAAAACTAGTGCTAATGAAAATCCTCCTGATATAAAAAGATCCAAAAGGTAAATAGGCACCCAATTAGGAAAGGCCATATGTGGTTCACAAGGCATTCTCAGGAAGTGCATTAATCCTTGCAGAAATGGATGGAGAAATTTTGCCAAACCCTGTCAATCCAGACAGTGTAAAGAAATACTACACTTAAAAAAAACAAAATAACAAAAAAAGAAAAAAATAAAAATCAGATGAAAACCCGAACAAGTGTTCGATTAAAGGCGATATAAGGGGGAGGCTTTGAGTTGAAAACTCAAAAGGACAGCTCAAGCAAAGAAAGAAATGATCAAATCGTAGGCATGATATGATCAAACAGCATCTCTAAAAGATGAATCTATGCATACGTAGATATTCTATTTAGAAAAAATCTTCGAAAATCAGAATTTAGTTGTTTAGACCTTTTCTTTGACATTTACCATTATCTTTGTAAATCTCTTCTTAGGCATTTTACCATTATTTTTGTAAAAAAAAGCCAATATTTGACTTTCTTTCCTTGAAATACAACCTCTATTAGACTATCTTTTTTATCATGCTAACATTTTTGGTAAATGATAATTAATGACTTAAAGAAATAAAGATTGACTAAAATAGATAAAAGACTAATTTCTTTGAGTTACTTTTGAATGAGGTCAAAACATTATGAAAATTTTGGTTCACGTCTTAATTCTTTTAAATATTCTACAGAGTGTTAAGGGTGGATAACTAACGGACTTAGATAGACTTCTGATGATGGAGGAAACTTAACCTCTTAGAAGATATTCATCATTTTCTTCTGGCTAGCAAAGGAGTTGATGGAAATGTCAAGTCATGTTACATTCGGAAAACCATAAATGAATTAAATGAGGGTATCCCCCATACATTTCTAATCATATCCTTTTTTCTCAACCCCTAAATGGTATTGATGCGTCACAAAGTCTTATTTTCGCTCGAGGTAAGGACATCACCCACATTTCCAATCATATCCATTTTTCTCAGCCACTAGATGGTATTGATGCATCACAAAGTCTTGCTTTCTCTCGGGGTAGGGACATCGCCCACATTTCCAATCATATCACTTTTCCTCAACCACTAGATGGTATTAATGCATCACAAAGTCTTGTTTTCTCTTAGGGTAGGGACATCGCCCACATTTCCAATCATATCGTTTTTCCTCAACCATTAGATAGTATTGATGCACCACATGACCACAAGGGGCATCCTCTACACATTCTAATCATACCATTCTTTTTTAGTCACTAGATGACGCTGATGCATCATAATCCAAATTCCTTAGAGAGCAATAACAATTATTTTTGTAAAGACAATGTCAGATTCAAGATTGGCCACTTACCTTCAGAAAGATTTTCCATGCTTTCTGAAGATGTTTTTAGGCTTTTGAAGTAGGTTAAATCATGATTTAAAAAGAAAATAAACAAAAAATAGAAAAATAAGGAATAAATCCATGCACATTCACCATGCATCTACATTCATAATTGTGTAATTCACAGGTTTAAAGCAATGAAGCAAGAAAAAAACTATCAGAATGGATACTTCTTCAAAGTTAAAAGATAAGTTAAGCTTTCTTCAAAGATCTCAAATATCAGATTACTTCAACCTTATTAAGGTTTATCTCAATCGATCGTACTCGGTCCAATTCTTACTTAATTGGCTGTACTCAATCAAGTCTTGCTACATTTTACCTAGTCAAACCTTATTTCACTTTTGTTTGATGTGATGGTTTAGCCCTGGTCAAGCTCCCTTTTTATTTCATTTAACGTGATGGTTTAGCCTAGTCAAATTCCTTTTTCATTTCATTTGACATGATGATTTAGCCCTCGTCAAACTTTTTTTCACCTCTGTTTAATGTGATGGTTTAGCCCTAGTCAAACTCCCTTTTTATTTCATTTGATGTGATAGTTTAGCCCTAATCAAACCTTCTTTTCATTTTTGTTTAACGTGATGGTTTAGCCCTAGTCAAACTCTCTTTTCATTTTGTTTGATGTGATTGTTTAGCTCTAGTCAAACTTCTTTTCACCTTCGTTTGACTAATGGTTTAGCCCTGGTTAAACTTTTTTCACCTTTATTTAACGTGATGGTTTAGCTTGGCCAAACTCTCTTTTCACCTCTGTTTGACGTGATGGTTTAGCCCTAGTCAAACTCTCTTTTCATTTCGTTTGACGTGATGGTTTAGCCCTGGTCAAACTTTCTTTTCATTTCGTTTGATGTGATGGTTTAGCCTTAGTCAAACTCTCTTTTCATTTTGTTTCATACGATGGTTTAGCCCTGGCCAAACCTTTTTTTCACCACCATTTAATGTGATGGTTTAGCCCTGGTCAAACTTTCTTTTCATTTCATTTGACATGATAGTTTAACCCTGGTAAAACTTTTTTTGACCTCCATTTGACATGATGGTTTAGCCCTGGCAAACTCTCTTTTTATTTTATTTGACGTGATGGTTTAGCCCTAGTCAAACCTTCATTTCACTATCATTTGACATGATGGTTTCACCCTGGTCAAACTCCCTTTTTTATCTCGTTCGACATAATGGTTCAGCCCTGGTCAACCTTGTTACGTTTAACCTTATGTATTACCTTCGTATCCTTTGTCTAACCATCGGCCTAGTCCTGGGCAACTTTTTTCATTTGTTACCCTAACTGCTTGGTCTCAGTCAATTTATCTTACTGGTTGGTTTGTGCATTTTTGCCTCGACTAACTCATTTTCAATATCAACTTCATCGTAGGTTGAAAGTTCTCCTTCTAATCAGTAAGCTCTAATATATATGTTCATATCTAGTTTTTCTTGTACTTTGTGGCCCAGACGAAATTATGTCTATCTGGTCTTTGTCCTATTCCGGATTCTCAGTAATAGATAAAGACGGGCAGCTGTAGACATCAAATTTCATCTAAGCTGTCTGTTCCTGAAAGTCCCAAGTATTTAAGAGTGGAAATGTAGTGGCCACTCTGATGGAGGTCAGCTTCCACCAGAGTAGTTTCACATTTTTATAATTTTAATCAGTCATATGTAAATAACTGTATATACACATAACAAAAAAATCTATTTTCTTGGGTAAAAAGAACGAATCCACAAAGGAAAAATTTTTGTTTTTAAACGAGTTCTTGACAAATTTTGGAAATCACCTCTACGGATAATCTCACGATTAATTTTTTAATTTTTAGGAATTTCTTAAGATTTTTCTAAAAAAGTCGAGAAATTGGTGGTCGGGTATTTTTACCGACACCGGTATGGTTTTACGTCGATTCTCACCCCGAAAAATCATAAATATTCAAGAAAAAATTTATATTGATATTTTATACCACAAGGGGCCAAGTTGCTTATTTTTGTAATTAATTTTTAATTTTTTTAGCAGTATCACAAGTATCGTACTCGTGAAATTTTTTTGATAAAATTATTTTGAATTTCGAATTTTGAATTTTTATCTTTACCATTTTGTAAATCATTATTTTGAATAATATGTTTTATTTAATTCATTTTTGATAAGTTTCAATGTATTTTTTAAAATTTTTTTATCCTAAAATTATGAGCTTTCTTTTAATCTGTAAAATTTTTTGTAGAATTTTCTCGAGTTTTGAACTTCAAAATTCTTTAAATATTTTCATTTAAACACCATTAAATCAGTTTTTAAAAAATTAAATATATTTTTTTTGTTGTGAATTTTTTTTCAAATAACAAATTTCTTCCATAAAGGTGTTCTTGTAAATTTTTACGAGTTTTGGATTTTCATTTTTTTCTTTTTTTCTTGCACATAAGACTTTTTAAAAACTTTCCTTGTATAATCCAATACTTGAAGTCTTTATAAAATTTTTTATTAATTTTAATTTGTGCAAAATCTCCTTATGGGCCTAGAAACTTCAAATTTTATAAATAGGCTAAATAAGCCCAATAATTTCTCAACAAGCTCAATGACCTTACCAAGCCTATTTCCTTGATTTTCCATCAAGCCCATTTCACTTTCGAAAAGCCTACTAAGCCCATCTTAATATTCAATTTTCCAACAAAGTCTACGAATTTTTTTTAATTTTTTAGTTATTTTTATATTAATTATTTTGATTCAAAATTTTTATTTATTTTCTATATGGTTAAATTTTTAATTAGATTTATTATGTGGAATTTTGTTGAGTACATGAATTTTAATTTATTATTATTTTCTTCATGGAATTTTCAATTAGGCTTTTTATGCATCTTATTGCATTTGTTTCTTTACTTCTAAAATTATGTTTACTTGTAAATTCATAATGTAATTTTGCTTTTACATTATAATTTCCCAATTTATTTGCATGAAACCTAATTTGGTTGGAATTAAATTATTTTCCAATTATTTTAGTTTCCTTCCAACTAAATCCACCAAGCTAACCAAAATCACCATTTCACCTAAACTAGCATAATCATGGCAATGGAAATGGTCGCTTGTAAGAAAAGATAGGCATGGGCTTATGACAACATTTATTACTTTTTCCAACCTAAAAAGTAAATTAAAACATCAAACAAATAAAAAAAAAGAGAAATTATAAAGAAAAAAGAGTGAAATTCAGCCAAAGAGGATTTTCATCCTCCTTGGCCAAATCATACTCCCCTATAAATAGGGGAGGATGTTTTCTTCATGAAGTTTTTAGTTTTTGGAGAAAAAATAGTGTTAAAAAAAAGAAAGGGAAAATACTTGAAAAAAATTCAAAGCTTTGTTAAGGTATAAATCTCCACTTAAATATTTGGAGTTTTATTTGTTTGATACATTTTTTTCTTCTCTTTGGTGAGCCAAAAATGTGCTTAAGTTCATAGATTTTTTTATCCATGTTGAAAGACTAAGCATAATGGCCATGAACTAAT
>JBBYHK010165696.1:0-34867 GCA_038382065.1 Adansonia grandidieri | reverse complement strand
CCAAAGTTCACCGAAAGCGAAGTTCGGACTGTGAAAAACTCCTTTGATCTTCTTGGTCTCAACCACTATACATCTTATTACATGCATGACCCACGTCAGCCTCCCCCCAATGTCACCGGTTACCAACAGGATTGGAATGCTGGGTTTGCTTGTGAGTCCTCATCTCTCTTTTCCTATGTCTTTCCATAAAAAAATTTCTATTGTTTTCATAATATGAACTTACTTGTTGGTGTTTGCAATTAACAGATGAACGTAATGGAGTGCCAATCGGTCGTCAAGTAATCTTTATACTCCACTATATTGACTTAAATCACTTTGAAAAACTAGACTTACCATTATTCAATTGTAAAATCAACCCTGCCAAACTACTTTTTTAATTTTCTTAAAAAATAAGGAATTAAAATATTCTTCAAATATTTTCTTTTTTTAAAAAAATATTATTTAAGTCTTGTGAACTCAATACTTTTTAAGGAAAAATGCTAATACTAATGCACCCAAAAAATTTACAGGCTTACTCTGAATGGCTATATGAAGTTCCATGGGGAATGTACAAAGTTGTCACATATGTCAAAGAGCGTTATGGAAACCCCAATATAATTCTTTCTGAAAATGGTGAGACAACAAAATTTTCAAGACTTATTTTTTTTTTCTTGGTTTGATTTTGCAAACGAATGGTTTTTAAATCTCATTTTGTTTGTTGATTAATGGCAGGAATGGACGACCCGGGCAATCTCACATTTCCTGAAGCATTATATGATACCAATAGAGTGAACTTCTATAGAAGCTACTTGAAAGAATTGAAGAGAGCTATGGATGATGGAGCTAATGTTACTGGCTACTTTGCTTGGTCAATGCTTGACAACTTTGAATGGTTATTAGGGTATAGCTCAAGATTTGGCTTGATTTATGTTGATTATAATGATCTCAAAAGATATCCAAAACTATCAGCATATTGGTTCAAGCAACTGCTTGAAAGAAACAAAACTTAGGTTTAATTAAGGTTTATTTCTTAGGTTTTTAAGGTCTTTTTTCAAGTTTGTTCATCATGCTTTTGATTTTAGTTTTTCATTGTTTAGAACCATGTCTATCTGAAATAGTTGTATTTTGAAATTTATGAAATAAAATTATTTTGCGGAAGTCCTTTAGAGTTCTCAATTTGCATTCATGATAAAAATGTACAATAGCTAAATATCTTACATGTTTTTTTTTCTTTTTCATTTTTTTTTGGTATATCTTCTAATGTTTTAATAGGAATGGAAAATCAACTTAATTTAAAGAGTGATTCAAAATGATAAATTAACCAAAATCTCAATGGATTGATCTTTCATTACATGTCCGTCCGGCTATGAAAACATATGGGACTTTTAGGTATGAAAATATCTAGAAATTTCAACGATTTTATTTCCCTTTTTTCATGTTATCTTCATTTGTATATAAAAAAAGTATGACAGCTTTTTTTTTTAATTTATTAAATTAATTAATTTTTGTTTAATTAAAAAAGTAACTAATGAAAAAAAAACATAAAACAATGAAAAAAATGAAACATAAAATCTTTTTAATTTATTAAATTAATTTTATTTTTAATCAATGTTTTTTTATTAAATTATGTAGGAAGATCTGTCTAAGAAACTAGAGTCAAAATCAATTTCTTTTATTTATATTTTATTTTTTCATTATTTTGGATGAAGTTACCTATTACAAGTATAAATTCCATGCAATCACATTCAATTAGTAACTTTTAATAAATATCTACTAATAAATCCATAAAAAAATCAATAAACAAATGAATAAGTCTTTCAGACTAATTATTAACATTAAGTTGAAAGGGAGCTTATTGTGGGATTTAAACTTGACTTTAAAGGTTTAATGTCATTCTCCTTGCCAATGAGGTAAGATCTCGCCATTACCTTTGTCCTTTTATATCATATCTTGACACTAGCATTTTTCTTTTTCTTTTCATATTGTATCCTAATATTTACATTTTTTTAATAAAGGCCAACTTATAATTAAGATTATATTTAAGTAAAGTAACTAAAGGAAAATTGTATTATATACATGATAAATTAAAAAAGTTAAGATAATTACTCTTTACGAGGATGGTAATAATAATTTTAACATCATTAACTTTTAAAAGTTACCATCGTTCTTCCATTCATCTTCTTCCTTGATTTTTCTGGTTTTGCTTGATCGTTGGCTACTGTTTAAGCCTTCACGTTTCTTCCTAAGATTTCTAACTGATAACGATACTCCCAATCCTAGATCCTATGTTTTATTCCTTTCAGGCAACACTAGCCGAGTTTCCCTACTTAGTGGTCCAAATAGCATCATTATCCCCAGTTAAGATCACTTTCTTGCAAAATCTTCTAAAGTTCTATTTTCACTTTGTCTGCTTCGTTGATATTTTTTGGCATTTCGTGTTCCCTAAGTCTTGTGTTTTTTTTGGACACCTTTCACATCCCAATCTTTTCTTTATATTCACCTGTAATTTTTTCCTCTTTGTTTGTACCTCTCCTAAAAATCTCTCCATTTAGACTCATATTGATAAACCAAGACCATTTCCATTATGACTGATATGGATTTAGATAGTCTAGGAGCTCTAAACATTTAGAAGACACTTAACGATTGCTCAGTTGGTTCCTCTCCTGATAATAGGAAAAATGATTCCATTAACTCACCTGATAATTTAACAAGTCATAAAAAAGACCATCATAGATACATTTCCCCCCTTAGAAAAAGAACATGAAAGGAGAGAACAATCTAAGAGAAGGCAGTTGGATAGACAGTGCAAAGTCCTCTCTAACAATGATGGTGGAAGTTAGAATTTTTGCTACCTCAATGTTCACCATTCTAAGGTATAAGAAACAACCAAAATAGGTCCTCTTATCCCTCTAGACAATGAAGAGGTATCTTATCAAAGGATTTTTTGGATGCAATGTTTAATTGCTTATCTTCTAGATATTAGAGAGTTCTTAATTTGGACAATTTAAATGATTGTCAATAAGGCTTGGAATCCCATAGTTAAGTGACGATGGTAAGACGTGAAGATAATTTCCATATTTTCCATTTTGAGGACCAGTTGATCTTCACTTTATTCTAAATGAGAACCCTCGGACTTTGGAAGCTATCCTTTTCATCTTTAATAAGTGAAGGCCTAACATAGTTATCAAGAACTTCAATTTTTAGCATATTCCATTTGAATTGAAATCTAGGGCCTTACTCTTCAAAACTTATTACCCCAAATAGGCTCTACCATTGCTAACATTGTTGGAGATGTCATAATTTAGATTGGCAAAATAGGGTCCCCATGAATATTCGATATCTACAAGTGCGAGTATGGTTCAAGCCATGGCAACCCTTGCATTCAAGCTATTTCATTAATGGGGAGGGTGCGCAAGATTATTTGTTTACTTCAAATACAAAAGGATATGCATGTTTTGCAAATAATTGGGAGAGTGGGACACATCTATCCCAACTATAGTGTAGACAATGCATATATTGAAAGGTGTTGAAAATATGGCACATTTACTAACTATCTATTAGCATATCTTTTGTTAAGACATTTATTATTGTAGACTTTGGCTAGATATGATCCACCAATGTTGTCGTTTAGTGGAAGTTGCATTTAAGATATTTATTGACTTTGGATAAATATGATCTACCCATGTTATTGTTGGTGGAAGTTGCATTTAAGACATTTATTATTGTGGGTGTAATAGTAAAATATTATCACTACAAATATGCATCAAATGTATGAGCTTAGTAAAACATCTACATGTGAGCTTGTTCTCCATTTCAAGTCTATTGCTTTCTCTTATCATTTTCCACTTTGTTCTTTGTTTATTTGTTCCTTTCGCTCCAGTTTCTTATTGTTTTTTCTCTAACAATCCTACAGTTGGTATCAACAACTGTTAATGGTCTTAAAAGGTCTAAAATTCATTGTGAGTTGAGTGATTAAAAAAAACAGCTAGCATTTATCAACAAAAAGGGCTTCCAATAGTTGTTCTTTGCTTTCACCTCCTATTTTCTTGGGTGAAAATTATCAAATATGGGCTGTCAAAATAAAGACATATCTGAGTGCCTTCGATCTTTAGGAAGTTGTTGAGAATGAGAAAGAACTTTCGCAACTTTTAGGAAATCTAACAATTAATCAAATGAAGAACTATAGTGAAGAAAAAGAAAAAATGTTCAAGGCCAAAAGCTACATCGAATCATCTATTTCTAATGAAATTTTCATCAGCATTATGGCTTGTGAAATTGCAAAACAAGCTTGGGATATGTTAAAGAAGAATTCCAAGGCAATAATAAAATAAAACAGATGCAGGTGCTGAATTTCAGAAGAGAATTTGACATCTTGAAGATGATAGATTCAAAGAACTTTAAAGAATACAATGATAGGCTGATGAAGATAGTTAACAAGATTAGACTACTTGGAGAAAAGATGCCAGATAGTAGGATAGTAGAGAAAGTCCTTATCAGCATTCCAAAGAGATTTGAAGCAAAAATCTCTTCACTAGAAGACTCCAAGGATCTGACCAAGATCACTATTATTGAACTTTTTAATCTTTTGCAGGCTCAAGAACAAAAAAGGGCCATCAGACATGAAGGTTCAACAGAAGGTGCACTCATAGCCAAAGAAAAAGGAAAAGCCCCACTTGCTATAAAAGGAAAAAAGCAATACGATAAAAAAAAAAACAAGAGTAATGGAAAGAAAATGAAGCTTTTAGTTTGCTCTCACTGTCAAAAGATTACTCACCTGGCGAAATACTGTTGGTATAGACCTGATGTACAATGCAGGTCATGTAAGCAGATGGGGCATGTAGAAAAAGTATACAAAAATAAAAACCACCAGTAGCAAGATCAGCAAGTAAGGGTTGCTGACACACCATAACAGGATGATGAACAGGTTTTTGTTACCACCTGTTATGACTATTGAAACCTCATTTAGTGTGTGGCTCATTGATAGTGGATGTACACACCACATGGCTGCTGACATAAAGCTATTTAAAGAGCTTAGCAAAACTTGGAATCTCAAAGTTAGAGTTAGGAATAGAGAATGCATTGAAGTCAAGGGAAAAGGTACTATGGTTGTTAAGACATCATCAGGTACCAAATACATCCCAGATGTTTTATTTGTTCCTAAAATAGATCAAAATCTTTTAAGTGTTGGACAATTACTTGAAAAAATTACTCCTTATTGTTCAAAAATAAAACATGTTGTATTTATGACGCTTCTGGCCACGAGCTCTTTATTATTAACATGAAGGGTAAATGTTTCTCCTTAGACCTACATCAAGGTTGTTCATCAGCATACACAGGTTCAATTGATGAATCTGAGTTGTGGCACAAAAGAATTTATGAAGTTTGTCAACTTGGAAAGATAAGTAAGCTTCCATTTCCAATTAACAAGGCATGATAGCCTCTGAGAAGTTACAGTTGATCCACACAGATGTTTATGGTCCCCTGAGGACACTCTCTTTAAATGGAAGCAGGTACTTTATTGTATTCATAGATGACATTTCTAGAATGTCTTGGATTTATTTCATCAAACATAAATATGAGCTAGTAGATATATTTTGGAGATTTAAAACCTGGATTGAAAACCAGTGTGGTTGCAAAATCAAAGTTATAAGGTCAGACAATGGTACTGAGTACGCATCTGACAAATTCAATGAGTTTTGTAAGATTGCAGGTAGTGAACATCAACTTACAACAACCTATACTCCACAACAAAATGAAGTCAATGAAAGAAAGAATAGAACCATTATGGAGATGGCCAGGTGTAAGTTATTTGAAAAAAAGCTTTCCAAGAAATTTTGGGTAGAAGCAGCAAACACTGTTGTTTACCTACTCAACAGACTACCCACCAAAGCCTTAAAAGGAAAGACTCCATACAAAAGCTAGTATGACACTAAACCCTCAGTTCAACATCTCAAAGTGTTTGGTAGATCTGTTATGTATATGTTCTAGAAGTCAAAAGAGATGAGCTTGACCAAAAAGTAGAAGTTTGCATCTTCTTTGGCTACAGCAATGTCACCAAAGGATATAGAAGAACCTGCCAGGCACACTGTTCGAGACTTAAACTCTCAAGAATTAGAAGACTTTATGGTTGAAAATAAAACCTTTAATCATGAATTAGTAAGAGGAACCAGATCTCTTATTGACATCTATCAAAGGTCAAATGTTACCATCCTTGAACCACCGATTTCAATAAAGCTTACAGGTCTTTAGAATGGAGAGATGCAATGATAGAAGAGATTCAAATGATTAAAAAAAGCCAAACCTAGGCACTGGTGGACAAGCCCGACAATAAGAATATTGTTGGAGTTAAATGGATTTTTAGAATCAAACTCAATGCAGATGGTTCTATCAATAAATACAAGGCCATATTAGTAGCCAAAGGCTACTATCAACAACATGGTGTTGACAATTTAGAAACTTTGCTCCAGTTACAAGACTGGACACTATAAGGTTGCTATTTGCTTTAACAACACAGAATGGTTGGAAAATCTTCCAACTTGAAGTTCAATTAGCTTTTTTGAATGGTTATCTATAGAAGGAGATTTATTTTCATCAACCTGAAAGATTTATCATCAGAAGAGAGGAGGACAAAGTGTATTTGCTCAAAAAGGCCTTATATGGTCTAAAACATGCTCCGAGAGCTTGGTATTCCAGAATTGATGAACATTTACTCAGTTTGGGATTCACAAAAAGTCTTAGCGAAGCAACTTTATATGTCAAAATTGTTGACAATCATGACTTGCTAGTGGTTTCCTTGTATGTTGATGACTTACTAGTGACTGGAAGCAATCCAGCATTGGTACAAAACTTTAAGGGCCAGATGATGAAAGCTTTTGAGATAAAGATTTAGGAGAAATGTCATATTTCCTTGCAATTCAAATTGCATAAACTCGGGATGCATTTTCATTTCCCAGAAGAAATATGCCAAAGAATGAAGGTTTAATATGGACAACTGCAAATCAATCTCTACAACTTTGGCTCAATATGAAAAACTCAACAAAGAAGATAACTCTGCCAAAGTGAATAAATCATATTATAGAAGACTGATTAGGTGTTTTCTGTCTCTAACTGCAAGCAGACCTGATATAATGTTTGATGTTAGTTTTTTCTCTAGATTCATGCATTGTCCAAATTAAACACACCTCAAAACAACCAAAAAAAGTATTGAGGTACATCAAATGAACCATTAATTTTGGTGTCATCTTTCAAAAATCAGACGGAACAAGATTGCTGGGGTATATAGATAGTGATTGGGCTAGCTTATATGATGATATGAAAAGCACCTCAGGCTACTTGTTTACACTTGGTTCAGGGGTATTTTCTTCGAATTCAATAAAGCAAGAAACAATCGCTCAACTAATAGCAAAAGCAGAATACATTGCTATTGCAACCATGTGAATCATGCAATTTGGCTGAGAAAATTGATAAAAGACTTAGGCTTGACTCAAAGTGAAGCAATTGAGATTAGATGTGATAATCAGTCAACTGTGGCAATGGCCAAAAATCTAGTATTTCATGGCCAAACCAAGCACATCAAAATCAAATATCATTTTGTTAGAGAAGCTGAAGCAGAAATTAAAATTAAACTAGCACATTGTAATTCAGAAGATCAACTTGCAGATATTCTAACTAAAGCCTTACCCAAGGCAAGGTTTGAAACACTGAGGACAAGAATTGATGTTATCAGCAAAAATGCCAATGAGCAATTTTAAAAATATGGCACATTTGCTATCTATCTATTAGCATATCTTTTATTAAGACATTTATTATTATAAACTTTGGCTAGATATGATCCACCAATGTTATTGTTTGGTGGAAGTTGCATTTAAGATGTTTACTGACTTTGGGTAGATATGATCCACCCATGTTGTTGTTTGGCTAAATATCATTGAGTTTGCTTATCTTTCCCTTCTCTTTAATTGCTTATTATCATTCACTTACTTGCAACTCTAAAGCTTACTATTTTGATTTCTTAATTTTACTTATTAAAGTTTTAATTCGCAAAATATTTTGAGAAATCAATCTAACCCCTTTTGATTTCATTCACCAAGGTCTAATAATGTAAAAAGTTATTCCAAAAATAAAAGTGTATTTTTAACCTATTTTTCAATAGATGAATCTTTAGTTTGGTTACCCAAAGCTGAGACATAAGTGGCCATCTTTTATCATCAATTCATCAACATAAATTGTCCATTGCTACAATTTTAATTCTAATGATTTCTTTCCAAATAAGCCTAGACCAGGGACCATCTTCTCATTAATGGCATAGAAAAGAAATCTTTTCAAAGATTGCAATAGGTTAAGCCCAATTACAAGGACAAAGAGATAATGCTATATAACATAAGGCAAATACTGATAAATGGAGTCCAAAGTTTTGAAAAATTAAAAGTGGTAAGGAAAATAAGGAAAAAAATTAAAAAAAATTAAAAAATTAAATATTAAAGGGATTAAAAGCCAAAAAGAATAAAAAAGAGAATTCTTCTCTTGATTAGGTGATGCTTCATACAATAATCCTTAGACATAAATTTTGGGCCTATTAATCTTTTTTCAAAACCCTTAAACTTGTTCTACATTACGTACCTTAGAATGCCTAATTTGATCAAGCATTGATGCATAAATTGAAGAGCTTGTTCCATATGGAATTATTTTGACAATGAGGCTTCCACTCTTAATGTGTTTTAGATGAATTTTTAAATTCCTAGTGCATTATGGAATGATTAAGAAAAAAATGAAAAAATACAACAAAAAAGGTCTAGAGTGAAAACTAAAAAATGGATTGTTTAGAGCTTAATTAAGAAGTCTTGAAGTCACTTATTGAAAAGGCCATTAACAAGAATCCAAGGCCTCTAAGAGACCTAAGAATATGAAAAGTTTGAGAGATGAATTTTAAGAACCTATCATCATTAAATTTGACATCCAACAAAGTGCCTTATTTGGAAACAAGAAAGATTGTTAAATTTGTTAGCAATTTAAAGCCAATTTTTTCAAAAGAAAATCTGTCCTAGGAATTCATTGTTTTTAGAATTCTTGCTAGGTCAAAAAAAATTTTAGATGTATGTGAAATGTTGCACTACTGGAAGTATCAGTTCTTGGTTGAACTAGTTGAATCTGCTAGTCTAATTTGGTTTTTTTTTATCAAAGATAAAAAAATAGGAGAAATTTTTATTAGTTAGGAAATCTTTGTTTTCAAGGCAAAGAGATTTTCAGAGTTGAAAATGAATTTTGGAAGAAACAAAGGGAAAATTAAAAAGTTTTGGAATTAACTTCTCTGGGAAACTTTTTTTTGGGGGGAGGGAAGTAAAGAGAATTAAAATTTATTATCAAATAATCTTGGGCCAGCGTTCATTGCAAGGAAGCATAAGAGATTACAAAAATATCGTTGGATTTTGGGATTTGTTTTTCACAAAATTATCGTATAAACTGTTAATAAAGTTTTTAGACTCTACAAATAGTTGTTAAGATTATGACACATAACTCTTAAATAAAAAAATATTAATTAAAGATAAATATGGGATATTTGACAAACACTTAACTCGCTTGTAGAGTTAAAAAAATTCCACCATCAATGTATCAAACACTAATATTTTGTTTTCCCTAAAAGTAAAAGACATTGAAAAGCTAAGCCAAGTTGTGAAAAAAATGCGAAAGTATCTACTTGTGGATTTGCATCATCTAGTGAGCATTTGCATTTACACCACATTAGTTTGTCATCTATGTCGCGATGTGCCCCTACCTAAATCACTGATAATAAAACATTCTATTTAAAACTGTTCTTTTAGGATATCCCTTGATTGGGATTTAGATTAGTTAAGAGGAGGTAAAGGTAGGAGGGATAACAGTTGGATGAATCGCTTGTCTAATTGGTCTTGGATGGCCAGCATGAAGTGACTGACACTTGGTATAACCATCGATCATTTGGGCTAAGCATAATTTGATGCCTACTAAAATTGACATTTTGAGTTACTAAACTCATAATATTGATTCCAAGGTCTCCAAGGTATAGAGATTCGTTGGTTGGATGCAGTAGTCATTTACGTGTGAGGAAGTACAAAGATCCCTATGATGCCCAAATAAGTACCCACTAGCCATGTGTTACATTGGCTTCCATTTTCATGGTTTTCACTTGTCATTAGTTTGATAGAATCCCCCTTTTATGCATGAGTTTTGTGTAAAATAATAAACTAGAGTTTTAAATAAAATTTGAATCTCATATGTGCAAATTTGAATCTCGCATGTGCACCGGAGAGGTAACGAACATAGAATTTTTTGACTAAAATTGATCTTCGAGTTTAATTTTGAAAATCGAATATTTTGTATCAAGCATTGGAAAGATACCAACACTTGTAATTTTAAAAAACTATTTGGAAATATGAATGCAAAAGGGACACCACAAAGGGAAATATGTTAGTGAAATAAAAATAAATATAATAAATACTGCAAGAAAATAAACACATAATAGTATAGGAAAAAAGAGACAATCAAGATGTATCTCATAATTATCTTCGATTATTGAGGAATAACTAGAATAATAGTTTTGAGACACGTTTGTACTCAATAGTTGCTTGGGGTGTAAAAAAGTAGGTTTCAATTAAAAGGTCCGACATTGTTCGAGAAAGAGAAACTTTAGATTTTTGAATGAAAAGCAAGGTTGGAGTATCTTTTCAAAAGATGGGGTTAGAGTATCCTTAATGGTAAAGATTTTAGATAATTTTGAAAGGATATTTTGATTTAAAAGGCCCAAGCATGCTCAAAAAAGAGAAAATTCAAACTTTAAGTGAAAAACGAGGTTAAAATATCCCCTTATAACATAAGGTTGGAGTATCCATAATGGTGAAGATTTTAGATATTCTCGAAACATGGAATTTTTTTTGTGAAAATTGGTACTTTAAAATTAAAATGAATAATTCGAGTAAAATATAAAATTAAATTTTTTTGTGGTGTTTGGGCCCTGACCCAAACCTCATCAAACCTGTTTGGTGACACATGACTCTATGTGGCATTAATCAGATGTATTTCTAAGCATTCAAATGCCTTGAAAGAGTGGTTCAAGAAAATTTATTTAATTTTTTTTAAATCCCAAAACAGGGGATAACATCACGTTAGTCACTTTCCCAAAATTATTTTGGGTCCATCCAAAGGTTTTAGGGCAAATGAGGTACTTAGAAAGGTGACTAAAAAATGATTAACATTAAAATATCCCAAAACTTTCAAAAAATTGCTTCCTAGGTGGGATTGATTTTTGAAGTTGAGTTTGATTTAGCAATATTAGCACATGTAGGGGAAAGGGTGTAATAAACTTTGAAAAATCATTTTTGAGTTGTTTAGAATCATTAAAAAAACAAATGATACCTTTTTAAAGAAAGCGTGTCATGAAATTTTTAGGAAAATTATTTTAAAAATTTAAAAAAATTATTTGATAGGCCAAAATGGCCCAAATAGAATATAAATCATAATTCTCTCATCCAAAATGATCCGAGGGCAAACAAGGTACCATTGGAATGGTCATTCAATGCGCTTTAAGAGAAAATATCAAGAAATTCCACACAAATGTTTGGCTTGAAAATTATTTTTCAAGTTCAAGGCATAGCGTTGCCATAGAAAAATAGGAAAGTTTTCTATTTTTCGATTTCTTAGAAGTACGCTTCGATTATGGACATCCAAATGTCAATGGAAAAGATGCTTACAAGCTTATTTGCATAATCCCAAAGTCATTTAGGATAATTAAGTAGCCAGTTGACCATAGCACAACAAAAAGACTTTAGGCAAAGGACTAAGGCACAAACAACTTAGGATAGGTAACAAGAGATTTTGTTTTAAAAATCATAACATTGAGCCTCATTCAACCATGAATCCATACATGGACAACTTTATTTATCCCTACGATTGGAGGACCAATTAGTGAAAATATTAAATCTATGTTAATCTTCATTTATTGAAGGTAACATAGACTTGGGGTTTTTTGAAAATTAGATTTTTATGGCAAACAAGCAAGCATCTTAATGAAAATGTTATGAACTAAATATAACATACATGACAATGGACTTAGATATGAGATTTTCACATGAAAGTGATGGCAAAATGCAAGGAAATAAATAAAAAGGTGTATCAAGATGTTAGATTCATAAGTGACATCAAGATTCGTGCCATGAGAGATGATATGAACATGTTTAACCAAGAAAAAACATCTTAGAATTTTTAAGATAGCATGAAAACATGATTTTAAAGCAAACGTAGTATATAAGCCTAGTAAAACATGATAGAGGGGTTAGCATAGCACCAAAGGTCCTAAGTCTACCATAACCAAGGCACAAAATGCAAGAAATTTCTAAGAATAGGGTCATGGTTACTTGGATTTGGCTTATTAGAATGATGAAAATGTAGAAAGGCAAGTAAATGAATTAAAAAAAGGTAGGAAATAAACCTAACAACTTTAAAAGCCTTACTAGTGATGCTGAGTAGAAAAGTCTCTACACTTATGGTTCACTTTTTTCCCTTCTTTTGCTTTTGATTAGCAAAAAAGTGGCTAAAAAGAGCTTAAGGGTTACCAACAATAGATGGTTTTTTAAAGGAAGTGTGAATGAAATGAAAGGTTTTTGAGGGGTTTTTAGTGGTGGCTTGGAAGAGCTACAGGAATAGAAGTATTTAAGAGTGGAAGGTGGTTAAAGAATGTTTTTAAAAAGTGTGAAAATGAAAATATCAGTGTGTGTATTATTTTTCTCAACTGAGCCAACATTGGTTATATAGCCATGTGAATAATGAAGACAAAATGCAAAAAGCAAGGGCATTTTAAGGTTTTGGTACGTGTACCACATGTATAAAGAAAGTACCATGTTAAACTGCCATTCAAATTCATTGGCTTGTTTTGCAAGGACATTGGATCAAGCCCACTTTATGTAGCTGAGCCATGAGAAGATATTAAAATGCCCTGTAGTAAATTGCATTAAGTCATGAAATTGTCCCTTGTCATGGCTATTTGGCCAAGAAAATGTAAATGATCTAATCACAAGTCCAATGCTGAGGCTCAATATGAATTTGGATGATTTTTGGTGTAAAAAATATGGTCCAATTCTTGGTTTAATGTCATAGAGTAATGAGATGACAATGTCATAAATTGGGCTATTTTATCATGGTGGATCGATACAAGGCATTTTGTATCAATACTTGGAACCAATTTTGCCCAAATGTATTGATATTTTGAAAATCTATTAATACATTGAGCTTGCTATCGTACAAAAGCTGCGCATCAACATATTTGGCCAAAAATCACAATCTTAAGCCACTATCAAGCCTGCTATTGTCATGAGGTGCCTCTACTCAGGCACAATCCCTGCCACAATTGCTCGAAAGATAATGTGTGCAACTTAAAAGGAATCAGAATTTGTTGGGACTGCCTTTAGGTCATCACTTTATCAGGATTTGGATTAGGCATAGTGAGATGATAGTGACGGTAAAGACTATCAAACAAATTGCTCGTCCAATTGGGTTTAGATGGCCATCATGAAATGGCTAAAACCTTGGAATCACCATTGATCATTTCGGGCTAGGCATGATTGGATGCCTATTGAAAAAAAATTTTATGTTACAAAACTCAAAACATTTATCTCAAGGTTTGCAAGATCTGGAGATTCATTGCTTGGGTTCGAAATTAGTTACACAAGAAAGGATTAGCACCCCACGATGCTTGAAATTGGCACCCACTAACCATATCCTACTTAGGTTTCAATTTAATTGGTTCCCATTATCATTATTTTGATAGAATCCCTTTTAAATGCATGAATTTTAGTGAAAATCGTAGATCTGGGTTTTGAAAAAATTTAAATCACATATACACTCGATGGTGTAGGGAACATAAGGATTTCTGATGAAAATGATTTTCGAATTTAATTTTGAAAATTTGGATATCCTATGTGAGGCACTAGAGAGATACCGACATAAGACATTGCCTTGTAACATTTGAAAAGAATTTGAAAAAATGAATGCAAAATACGCACCACCAAAAGAGAAGTGTGTTAGTAAGAAGAAAAACAATATAATAATATTGCATGAAAGATAAACACATAAAAATATAGAAAAAAAGGGATAGTCAAAATATATCTCGTAATTGTCTTTGATTATTGAGGAATAGCTAGGATGATAACTTTTAGGTATTTTTAGACTTGATGGTCACTTCAGGTGTAAAAAAAAGGAGTTTTTGATTAAAAAAAGGCTTAGGATATCTGAGTGACAGAAAAATTTTGGATTTTGAGTGGAAAGTGGGGTTGGAGTAACCCTTCATAAGGCCAGTTTAGAGTGCCCCCAATGGTGAAGATTTTTTGATTTTTGACATGAAGTTTTGGTTAAAAAGCTCAAAAATGTCGAAGAGAGAAAATTTAGGTTTTTAAGTGAAAAATTGGGTTAGAGCATCGCTTTGAAGGGTAAGGTTAGAGTATCCCCAATGACTTAAGATTTTTTATATTTTTAAAATGAGGTTTTGCTTAAAATGCTCGAGGAAGAGAAAATTTAGGTTTTTGAATGAAAAACGAGGTTAAAGTATCCCTTCAAAAAAGTGAGGTTGGAGTATCCCCATTAGTGAAAATTTAGATATCTTTGGAGAAAAGGAATATTTTGGGTGAAAAAGGTATTTTGAAAATAGAAATCGAGAATTTGAATAAAATTTCTTTTTATTTTAGTCTTGATCTGAGCCTAAGAGGCTTGCATTGTAGTGTATGAGTCAATGAAAAATCAATTGGATGCATTTTAAAACGTTGAATGTCTCGATAAAGGTGATTCGAGAAATTAGGTTACTTTTAGTTCCAAAAATGGGAGATAGTATCACGTTGTCTTCCTTCCTAAATTTATTTCATGTCTATTTGAAGGCTTTAGAAGGTGAACAAGATACCATTAGAAAGGTAACCAGCAACAATTACTATAAAAAATATTCCAAAAATCCTAAAAACTTAGTCTCTAAGTGTAATTAATTTTTAAAGTTAGGTTTGTTTCAGCACTAGCAGCATGTACAGGGGAAAGGTCATAATGGATATTGAAAAATCATCCCAAACTCATTTGGCATCATTAAATTGGAAACAATACCTTTCTAGAAATGGAATTTCATGAACGTTTTAGAAAATTATGTTATTTTGGGTGAAAAAGGTATTTTGAAAATAGAAATAAAGAATTTGAATAAAATTTCTTTTTATTTTAGTCTTGATCTGAGCCTAAGAGGCTTGCATTGTAGTGTATGAGTCAATGAAAAATCAATTGGATGCATTTTAAAACGTTTGAATGTCTCGATAAAGGTGATTCGAGAAATTAGGTTAATTTTAGTTCCAAAAATAGGAGATAGTATCACATTGTCTTCCTTCCTAAATTTATTTCATGTTTATTCGAAGGCTTTAGAAGGTGAACAAGATACCATTAGAAAGGTAACCCGCAACAATTACTATAAAAAATATTCCAAAAATCCTAAAAACTTAGTCTCTAAGCGTAATTAATTTTTAAAGTTAGGTTTGTTTCAGCACTAGCAGCATGTACAGTGGAAAGGTCATAATGGATATTGAAAAATCGTCCCAAACTCATTTGGCATCATTAAATTGGAAACAATACCTTTCTAGAAATGGAATTTCATGAACGTTTTAGAAAATTATGTTATAAATTCAAAAAAATGATTTGATGGGCCAAAATGGCCCAAATATAATGCAATTCGCTAGTTTCAGAGGTTGTGGACAATAAAGGTTTAACTCCCTCATCTAAAATAATCCGAAGGCAAACAATTTACCTTTGGAAAAGTAATTCAATTCTTCTTAAGGAAAAATATTAGAAAATTCTACAAAAAATGTTTTAAGGCTTAGAAATAATTTTTCAAATTCAGACTATAGTTTGCCATAGCAAAAGTAGGGGAATCTTAGTTCTCTTTAGGTTCCTCAATGCTGGGTTCAAGCCATGGACATTCAAACATCCATAACAGTAAGGATAGGGTGACATGGGCTTCATAATTTAACCATGAATCTAGACTTAGAAGCTTGATTTATCCCTAAGATTAAAGGACCAATTTAGTGAAAACATCAAATCCTTGTTATTCTCCATGTATTGGAGGTAACATAGGCTTAATTTGGTTTTTTTTTTTTTTTTTGAAAATTAGTTTTTTTAGTAGACAAACACCTAAGAAAGGCATCAAGAAGTCATTTTTAATCATTAAAGCACATAAACATGGCATCCGAGGTGAACATACATTGCAACAACAACAAGGCAACATCTTTGTCACATGAATTACGCTAAAAAAAGCCTAAAATGCAGAGAAATGCACGTATAATTAAGATGATGCTCATATTAACATAAAAGGTGATACAAGTATGTGAGATAATGTTTCCATGGCATGAAACAAGTGATAACAAGTTTTTTACAGCATTAAATATGAGATTTTTCTGTCATCAAGCTTAAACAAACATCATTAACCTTAAGGGAACATTAAAAGATCTTGAGATAATAAGGTATTATCAAGTTTCATGCATGAATGATGATGAAGACTGTTAAAAATCAATGGAACAATGGTTGTTTTGAGATGAGCAAAGAAAAATATGATTTTTAAGCATCCAAGCAATATCCAAGCATTACAATCACAGAGCATCATAAAAAAAACCTCAAGATGCATGCTTTCCTATGAACATCATAGTTTTCACGGATAGGTTAACTAAGATGGCATGAAATATGTATATAATAAGGAAAACAAGAGAAATGTGCAAAAAAATATACCAAGAAAGCTTGCAAAACTTTTTTTCCTTTTTCATTCCAAAGCTATAATTTTTAGGCTCCTTTGATTTTTTTTTTTGAGTTTTTGGTTCTTGGCTTACTTTTTATTCTTAACTTGCTATAGGTGAATAAGAAGGATTAGCAAAGATAAGCTTTTTGAATATATTAAGGATGAAAGGGGTTTTGGGATGAAAAGAAGCAGGAAATAAAGGTTTTTAGAGAGATTTTTTAAGGCTGTTTAAGGAGCTATAAAAATGGAGAGTTTTTCTTGTTTTTTTTTTTTTATGGCTGTATGTGTTTTAATGTAATAGTGTTCTTATTTTGCTGAGCCAAAGTTGGCTCTTTTATAATCAAGTGTTCAGCTAAAGGTTTAAGAGCCAAAAATAAGGGTTTTTTAGGCTTTTGCTTTATGTACTAAATGATAGCTCTAAGTACTATATGTAGCTGTCTTTTTTTCCATTGTTCTAGCAAGCACAACAGTAGAGCAGTAGGGCTGAAGAGGTTTGCAACAAGGAGAATAACCAAATATATCCCCAAATAAACCATGTAATCCATGTAAAGTCATATTTTTGAGTGATTTTGAGCTTTAAAAATTTGTTAAACCAAATCATAAGCCTAATGTTCAGGCTTTGTATGAATTTTGATGATTTTGGTGCCAAAAATATGGCCAAACTGGATTTTGAGATCAATGGTGCAAAAGTTGAAAAATGCCATGAACCAGGTAGTTTTGCTTGGATGTATTGATACCTTGCATATTGAATTGATACATCTAGGCAAAAAAACCATAACATATTGATACAATAACAGATGTATCAATGCATTTATAGGATGTATCAATACAATCACGTATCAATACATTTTGTTCAAAAGTTAAATTTTAGCTATCGTCAAGCCTTACATCGATACATTTGGCTAATGCATTGATACATCAAACAAATGTATCAATAAAAGCCTCATTTGTATCGATATAACTAGTGAAATTTTGAATTTTGAGGTCATAATAGCCTTGTATCGATACACAAAGGCTATGACTTAATACAATCATGCAAAATTATGAAATTTACATACCTTGGACTTTCCAAATCCCTTACCTAAGTCAAGAGTGATGGGGAATAGATCCATTCTCATCTAAATAACTTTGATGGTGTGTTGAAAGATGATCTCTAGTGCCTTTTTTTTTACATTTTTTTAATATGATCCCTAGGCATTTCAAACCCTTTCTAAAAAATTTTTCACTTGGAACCATGTCACCTAATAGTGCTTGGCGAGATAGCACTCGACACTCATCCTCATTTTTTATTTTCATTATTTTATTCTATTACTTTTCAATTAAGTCTTGGGATGCCAAAAATTAGCTCGGATAAAATAGTGTCTCTAAAACCATTGATACAACAAGCCAATATATCAATACATGAATCAAAGTTTGGATATAATGACATGTTGTATTTATACATGAAGTAAAGTATCAATACCCTGACATGTTGTAGCAATGCAACCTATGAAATTTAAATTTTTGCTGACATAGAGGCCCTGTATCAATACATCAAGGCCTTGTATCTATATATACATGAAAAAAATATTAATTTTACGCACCTTTGGCTCTCTAAACACCTTACCATGGCTAGGAATAATGAATGATAGCTTCAATCATGTATCGATACATTTTCATGAATAACGTTTTTTCAATACAATCCTTAGGCATTTTAAACTTTTTCAAAAAAAGGTTCTCTTAAAATTGCATCACTTTATAGTGCTTGACGATACGACACTCAAAAGTCATCCTTATTTTTTATTTTTAGTATTTTTTTATTACCTTCCAACTAAGCCCTAAGATATCAAAAATTGGCTCTGAAAGAAAAAGGAGTGCATTTCATCTAAAGGTCTCTGATTAGGTATGCTTTATTCAAAAAAAGGCCTAAACAAAGTTAGATGTCTATAGTTGCCTATCTTTGGCCGTTATTAAGGATCAGGAGTAGGGCAAAGACAAATAAAGACATTTTTTTCTTGGGTGGAATTATCCTTCATGAATGCTTGCAAAAAATGAGATATAATTAATGTTTCACCATAATGGGTATGGTCTATTTATGGCGATTCTAATAAAAGTCTGAATAAGTTCTTGTAGGGTTTAAACTCTATACTGGGCTTTTAGGTTTTTAAAGGTTTGACCCCTTTAACCAGCGTCAACTAATATAGACTTTGACTCGAGAGTGCCTAGCTCTTTCTGGATAGATTTGATAGGTGCCCAGTTCTTTATGGACAGACTCGACAGATGCTCAATACATTATGGACAGATATGATTGATGCCAAGTTTTTTATGGACAAACTCGATAGGTGCCCAACTCTTTATGGACTAACTAGATTAGTGCCCAGCTCTTTGTGGACAAACTTAACAGGTGCCTAGCTTTTCGTGTATTGACTCGATTACTACCCAGCTTTTTGTAGGCAAACTCAATAGGCATTCAGCTCTTTGTGGTCTAATTCAATAGCTGCCTAGTTCTTTAGGGATAGTATTGACAGACATAATGCTTTTTATGGTTTAACTCAGTAGGTGCCTAACTCTTTGTGGACTAAGAGGATAAATGTCTAGCTCTTTGTGGACTAAGGGATAAGCATTTAGTTCTTTGTAGACTATGTCCATTTCACTGGGCTTACCACATGGCCACTTACATTGGACTTGACTCTTGAACTAGGTGAACTTTACTGGGCTTACCATATGGCTAGCTACATTAGGCTTTGACTCTTAGATTTATTGGGCTTACCACTTGGCTAGCTACACTGTGATTTAACAATATGTATCTAGGTTTTTGTGGACAAAGATGATTTAAGTTAAAATACTTTACCTGGATAGCTTTCTTATTTACGAGCTCATAAGGTTAGAAATTCTCACCTAGAATCTTTCAAGGCTTTTGGGTCAGGAGATTGTACCTAAAAAGTTGTTAATTTTTTATGGATGATGCATGAGGATGCAAATGCATTCTTGCGTAATGCATATGTGATGATTTAAAAGCCTAATTTATCAATCTATCATTATGTTTTCACTGTTTACTTATCTAAGAGTTCAATGAGGCACCTTTTTATCCTGGGGTTTATCAGTCTTACTCTTGATGTCCAAAAGGCTTTGAATGGTTAAAGTTATCTCTAAAGGGTACAGATGGCCCATAATTATGAAAGAAAGCTTAATTAGCTTGTGTTTAGGATTCTTTTGTTGACTATGTTTATTGGTGAGCTCGATGGACTCATCCTTTCATTTTGGTTCAGATGGTTGCTTTAGAAGGTTGATTTGGTCTAGAAAGGGAGGTCCAAGGGTAAGACCGACTATGGTTCTAAGGTATATTCCTAGCCTTTGAGCCTGGTCAGATTTTCTTACAAAATTTTCATTTTCTTTAAAGTAATATGAATAAATCCTGTTATTAGTTTTGCCCGATTCTCAAGTATTATTAAGTAAATGATAAACATGATGCAATCATGGAATGTTTGTGTTACAGAAATGAGTTGAAAGAAAAATAAGTAATTATATTTCATTTAAAAGGATAAGAGTACAACTCATGAAAAATTTTAAGATATACTAAAAGAATTAGGGTAGATTTTTGGGACAGTAGGTGCCCTTGATGCTAATGACTTGAACTTTCCACTAAGTGCTTTCAGAGACCTTTCTTAAATAGTCAATCCTTTGGTGTAGGCCAATCTTCAAAGACCCTCAGATTATCCTAAGAAGTGATAATTACCTTAGGCTTAGGTAGTCATTACCTTTTTTTTCTCCATGTTTGAGTGGAAATAAGGTTTGTTAGGCTAGTGTAGGGTAAGATTGGTAGGTGAAGCTGTGATTTGGTGTTTTAGTCATCCTATGGTAGATAGGTCAGGTTGGTACTAGTCTAGGTTGGTGATAGTTTGATTTAGTTAGGTTTGGGTTAAGAGTAAACTTAAGTACTTAAGTTGCCCTTTCAGGTTTTTAAATTAAGCAAGTTCTTAGATGTCTTTTTAGATTTTCATCGGTGGTTTTTCTGTTGTTTTCTTTATTTTTTTTAGTTTTGGAATTATAGGATGCCCTTTTGGGTTTTCATCTTAAAATCCCATTTAGACATAGTATCTTTTGACATAGTCTGAGTTGATTGATTAAGCAAGTCATTGACGTCCATTTTGGTAAAAATCAGCATTTTTTCAAAGAATACATGTTTCACTACGTACAGCCCTTCTTAAATTAGGTTCTATTTTCCTTATAGATTGGAAGGATTTGTTTAAGAATTAGGTTACCTTCTCGAAACTAACAAGGAGAAAACTTCTTGCTAAGGGCTCTCATCGTATGCTTTTAGTACATTTGCCCATGATAGATAGCTTTCATTCTTCTTTTATCATTAAGGTTAAGTTATTTATATTGACTTTAGACCTATTTAGCTTCTTCAAGTTGTGATTCCATCAATACCTAGAGTGAAGGGATCTTAGCCTTGATAGTTAGAACAAATTCCATATTATAGACAAAGGAGAATGAGGTAGCAGCTATAAAAAGTTTGAATCACTGTGCGATAGGCGTGCAATGCAAAAAGTAGCTTTTGTGCAAGTTTTTACACATTTTAGCCATTTTCTTAACTATTTTCTTAATGTTTTTGCTGGCTGCTTTGATTACCCCATTCATTTTTGGGCAGTATAACACCAAGTTATGATGTTGAATTTTGAACTGAAAATAAACTATTTGCATCATTTTGTTTTTCAAGTTGCATGCATTGTCTGTAATAATCTATTTAGAAAGCCCGTATTAGCAAATGATATCCCGTTTTATAAATTTTCACAGAATGAATTTCATGACTTTAGCGCATGAAGCCATTTCTACCCATTTGGTAAAATAATTAATGGCAACTAGGATGAAATGGTGCCTATTAGAGTCCCCTAGGGTATATCTGTGCTCCATATAAAGAAAGCCCATGATATACAAAGGTGATGGTTGGACATGAATTTTGTTCGCGTAGATTTAGCATTTCTGGCACTTTTTGGCATAGTTGATATAGTATTTCTTAAAGGTTAACAAATAATAACCCGATCTCATAACCTGTTTTGCCATATGGTATCTATTGGTATACATACCGTAGATTCTCTTATGGACTTCTTCTAGGATTCTCTTGGCTTTAGGAGCATCTACACACTATATTAGTACTTAAACCCAACCATTTTTATACAATATCCCATCGTCTAGAACAAAACTTGCAACCATTCTTCAGATGGTTCTCTTGTTAGTTTTGTAGCATACTTGGGTACTATTGGTCCCTGAAGTACTGAAGAATATCAGGGACCATGGTAATCCATCCCTTTCTTCCTCTATGTTATGGCAATGGGCGGAAGCTTCATGGATGCTAATCTTAATAGGTGTGACTTCTAACTCTTGGTTTCCTTTGACTATGGAGGCTAAGGTTACCAAAGCATCAGCCATTTGGTTTTCCTCTTGAGGCATATATTGGAAGCTAATTGCATCTAATTCTTGTCTTAATTAAAGGATTAGCTTATTTTATTGGACTACCTTAGCATCTTCAGTCTCCTATTCTCTTTAAAGCTGATAGATTATTAAAGCTAATCCTTGAATAGTTGCAGAGTTCTAATATCCCTTTCGATGGCAGCCTAGATTCCCATGATGTAGGCTTTATATTTGGCTATACTGTTGGTACAATCGAAGTTTAATCTGACAATGAAAAGGTAGTAATTTCCATCAAGCGAGATCAAAATTGCCTTGATCCATGCCCTAATGCATTTGAAGCTCCATCAAAGTACATTTTCCAAGATTAACTGCAATCGGGAGAATCTTCTATCTCAAATATGCATATTAGATCTTCGTATGAGAATTTGAAATCCAATGGTTCATAGTCATTTGCCGTTTAGCTTTCCAGGAAGTCAACTGTTGCACTATCCTTAATGGCTTTCTGGTATAAGTCATATCATACTCGAAGAGCAAAACTTGCCATTACTGATACTTAATTTTATACGGGCCCTTTTCCTTGCAATTTAAAAATATCTAAGACCAAGTACTTGGTGGCTACCCGATGATGGTAGATTTTCTCAGGGTGGATTGGATGATTTTTAGATCTTTTTAGTCCTATCTAAATTGTCACAGGTGCACGTGACAAAATTATTACCATTTCACGGGTTATGGAGAACAAATCTTAAATAAAACAAGACAAATATCAAGGTAAAACATTATCTTTTTAACTTTATTCCTGTGAAATTTTGAAATTCATTTCTGTAGATGATATCAGGTCAAATTTCTCATTTTTAGGAATTTTTTAAGAGTTTTTCATAAAATTTAAAAAGTTGATCGTAATATATTTTTACCGATACTTACGCAATATTTATGTCAATACTCAATCAAGATAATTAGACATATTCAAGGAACAATTTGTATTGATATTTCTTACCACAAGGTATCAAGTTGTCAACTTTGGGACTTAAATTTGAATTCTTTACAACACCGCAAATGTCATGCTCGTGAAATTTTTCTCAGTAAAAATTATTCTAGAATTCAAGTTTTTATATTTATTATTTTTATGAATAATTATTTTGATTAATGTGCTGGATAAAATTCATTTTTATAAATTTTAAACATGTTCTTGAAATTTTCCTGTTTCCAAGATATATAGTTTTCTACTCTACAAATTTTTTGGACGGATTTTTTTGAGTTTATAATTCTTAAAATTCTTCAAATATATTCATTAAATTCATATTAAATCATTTTTTGAAAATTCCATTTATTTTATGAGTTCTGTATTTTGTTAAATGACAATTATCTTCCAAAAAGGTTTTTGCTCATAAAATTTTATGAGTTTGAAATTTTTAACTAACTTTTTCTTGCACATAAAATTTTTCAAAAATTTCTTTTTGAATTTTTATATGAAAATTTTATTAATTTTATTTTTAATTGGCTAAACTTTATTTTTTTTTCCATTTCATGGGCCTTAATACCCATAAATTTTTCTAATTAGTCTGATAAGCCTATTTATTTTTCGAACAGCCCAAGATGCCCATTTTATTTTCTAGCAAGCCCAAGAAGTTTTTTTTGATTAAATTTTTAATTAAATTTGTTATGTGAAATTTTATTCTTTGAATACATAATTTTTATTTACTATAATTTAGTCCCTATAATTTTTTTGCTCAAATTAAATTCTTTCTCTTTCTTATTTCTAGAGTTTGATGATGTCATGCATAATGCAATCAACAAATGACAAAAATAATTAATTTAAATCAAATCAAAATATAAAAAATTAAAAAAATATGAATAATAAAATAAAAAAGAAAAATGAAAATCTTAGAAATCTGTAGGGTTATTTTGGCCAATGGCCTTTTCTTCAGCCCTTGGTTGCCTTCCATCCCCTATTTATAGGGGTTCATTTTTTCATTCGGGGTCCTTTAGATTTTAGGAAGAAAATAGACTTAAAAGAACACTAAAATTCCTAAATTTTCAAGCTCTTCCAAGGTATTTTTCTTGAAAAATTTTTAATTTTTGTTTATTTCTTGTTTAATTCTTCCTCTTTGTAAGCCAAAATCATGCTTGTGCTCATGGATTTTAATCCATGTTGAAAGGCCAAGTATGATGGCTATGATCAAAATTTCTTGATTTTGTTGTTAGATTTGATTTTTTCTAGAAATAGTTTGATTTTTATTGCGATTATTTTTATTTGTTGGTAGATATATTGTTGTTTCTAGGTATATATATTTTTGCTATTTTTCTTAATATTTTCATGTTGATTTATATTGATTTATTCATTATTTATTATGTTGTGTTATGCATATTTATGCTTGGTAAAAAATCTAACACATATGTATATTAATATTCATGAAAATACGTGATAAAAAAATCCTTTTTTTGGTTGAAAAACAATGCTGGTTGAAAATGATTATGCTCTTTGAATAATTTTTTCTGCTTGATTTTATGATATTTTAGCTTTTTTGTACTATTTGAAACTTGTAGGGGCTTAAAAATAATTTTTTTCTATTTTTTAAAGCTTTGGAAGTCTGCTTCTAAGCTTGCCAAACCATGTGTGTTTGCTCATGCCATTTTTGATTTTTTAAGCTATTTTGTGAATATAGAAATTATAGGAATTTAATTGCAGAAATAAAAAATTTTTGTTTCAAGGCCATTCATGCTTGGTCGATTGCTTGTGGATACTTGTGAAAGTGTTTTCATGCCTATTCTAATATCTATGAATATGTTTCTTGCACTATTAACATTTTGGTGTCATTTTGTAATTTTAGAAAATTTAGAGACTTATTTACAAATTTGCAAAATTTCCATACCAAGATCATAGATGCCTGGCTGACTTGATTATGTGATCATTGTTTTAATTTCCATGATTTTTGTAATATGTTTTATGTTATTTTGTGATGTTTATTTCATGTAGGGACCATTTTGCAAAGTTAAAAAAATTTAATCTTGCATTTTAGAGTTATGAAATATTTTTGACATTTTAAGAATATTTCTAGCATTCTTGTGGTCCTCCAAAGTAGTGTAGAAATTATTAAAATATTTAGTGTTTCTCTAGCTTTCTTGTAGGGTACAAAATACAATTTTGAAAAGTTTAGGGACCTATAAGCAATTCTTGCATTTTAGTTCAATCTTGATATCTAAGTTATCCATAGAGGGTATAATTGTCATTTCATATCATTTTCGAGTCCTCTAGGTTATCAGGATACTTTTATGTCAAAGGTAAACCTTAAGGGTATTTTAATAATTTCTCCTAGAATCTAGACTTATGTGATCATCGGGGTACTTTTATGTCAAACGTGTATAGTAGGAATAGGTTCGTTTGTCTATGAAGTCATCAAGCTCTTTATGCTATTGGGATACTTTTATGTAAAAAGTAGACCTTAAGGGCATTTTAGTAATTGATTCTAAAACTAAGTCATTTATGATCATCGGATACTTTTATGTTAAAGGTGCATAAGAGGGATAGGTTCATCTTTTTATGAAGTTATTGAGTCCTTTAGGGTTATCAAGTACTTCTTGTTAAAGGTAGACCTTAATCATCATATCTATATATGATTGATTAAAAGGAAATCCATGGGGCCTTCCATATAACCTCTTTTCCTCTAAGATTCTGAAACTTTTTAATCCACTGTTCTTCAAACTTGTCTTAAGGCTACTCCTTTATAAGTCTCTTGGAGAGAAAGCTAAAGTTAAGAAAGAAATTATGCAATGTTCTCCTCTTTTCAATGCAGAAGTGGGTGACAAGCCAAATGTAAGAAAAGGGGGCACATCCGATGAATTAACCAGTCCCTATTTTCGTGCAAAAATTAAGAGCTCGAACAGTTTCAGCAATAATGTTGGATAGCGGTTGATGTTGTAGCGCAATCAAGAGAAGAAATCTACTACTATTGCCTCTACATAGCCTAAGGTTTTTAGGAATACAATCAACCTGTATATTGTTAGAGCATAGATATCCTGAGCTTTCCTTACACCAATAAGACTTGCCATTGTTTTCTTTAAACTAAATGCAATCATTACTCCATTTCGCCTTAACATGGCCCTCGATCTATAATTCCATGGCTTAAAGGATCTGTGCTAATCTCCTCTTGAAAGGTACAGGTTATTATGCTATGCAGTATATCCTATTGGACTTGATGCTCTCAATGTTGAGCAATGTACTTGTCAATAGTGAGGACCAAATCTTCCCAGTTAAAGGTAAAACATCGTATTCTAGATTCGAAAGCTATGACATTGCTTGCAATAGGCCAACATCTAACCAAGCTTGGACTAAAAGGGCTATATTCCTATATCTCTTCATGAATCACTCTCTATCGGCATTATCCTAAGTAGTCCATATGTGTTTGAAATCTTGCCAATCATTCTCATGGTGCCTGATTTTGCCCTTTTTGAGCATCATCAAGGCATAACTAGGCTTAAACATATCCTCATTTTCCCGCTATTGACCCTTTGATCATGCTCTGACTTTTTTAAAAAGCTTGAGAACAGAGACGGACTATTACTCCATAACAAACACCTCTTGCTGAAGACTAAACCTATAGCCAATTGTCCTATAATGATGATTATGATGAAATAATGCACGTAACATCAATAGAAACAATAACTTAGTTGCAAAATAATGATGATAAACAAAAATAACTAATTAAAGAATTGAAACAAAAATAAATCACAGAACTTGTCCCGACAATAAACACTATGATACCTAGAGGTAGACATGATAGTTGCAAATATTATGATAAGCTAAGTATACACGTATAGCATAACAACATGTTCAAGTTAAAAATTACCTTTATTGAGGTAATATGGTACCTCGCGGGAACAAAACTAACCAGCTAAGTGGTGATGTTTGTTCATTACCATCTATGCCTAGTATGAATCAAACCATCGTTCTGACAGCATAATGGCTTATTTAGGTTGGATATGATTCTTTTTAGGTCGATGTGGGGCTTTGTAGGTAGTGCTATTCATTTGTCACTACCCATTTATTAATGAGGATTAGCCATTGATCGAACATCATAACGGCATGCCTTAACAAAAAATTAAGACTTACGATGTCTTAGGCATGAAATGACAAACATAGGTGACAATGTTCATCCATCGTTACCGACATAACAATGGCTAATAGGAGTAAAGGTCAGAAGTGTTTCTCTGAGTGTTCCTACTTTTTGGGTTATTCTGATAGCATATCAATATGGCTTGACATACTTTAGCTTATAGGGTTCACTATTTGAGTTTTAAATTAACACTCCTAAATAGGTATTCGAATCATTCCTCCTTTTGATAAAGATAGAAGATGTACCCCAATTCTAGGCTTATTGTTGGCTTGGCAGAATAATTTTGATCTTGTGGATGTATTTCCCTTATTTCAACATGATTTTAGGCCCTAACTCAACCTCCTGGATGAACCTTATGGAGGAACACTTGGGTTTTCAGGGCATTAGCTTATCACAAATATTTGTATTACTTAAGCTGACATTCTTGCTTCTGCTTTTTTTACTCCTACTCATGCTAGTGTTTCCCCCTAAACAGAATATTCCCCTAATAAGGCATTTTTACATTCAACAGCTTTGGCTGATCGTCTAGCCCCATTTATCTTTGGCGCAGAAAAGCTCAATCAGTGAGCTATTACACATTCTTTTAAGGTTGGCTGCTTCTAGGCAAAGCTCTTAGCTATATCTACACCCCTGCCTTCTTTATCATTAAACGACACTAGAGACGAAGGTAATTTACACCTCAAAAGTTCTTGCTATGCCTATATGGAGGGTTACTCATAAAGTCGGATAGCTCACTTCCTCTTAATATTTGGGATCCTTATCCTACCATGGATTTTGGTAAGAATAAAATGCAAATGCAAGTGCATAGTATGTGTCAGGGAAATAATCAAACCTTTTAGTTTACCCTTTACCATATGAAATCAAAACTCATTCAGGAGTAAGACAGCCTCTGATAATCACACGAAAAAACCATGAAAAATAAAATATTAGTAGACAAAGATGAAAGGGGATTATAATTAAATAATGACCAAACTTGAAAAAAATGTGAACCAAGCGAGACATGGATAGTCATAGGCCTAACTTTTTAAATTATCCCCACAGAGCTACTAATCTATCATGACATGCCACCACCTGAATTGCTCGAAATAAAATGCTTCACTTAAAAATGTGCATTTGCAATATCCTTTGATTGAGATTTAGATTAGGCACAATAAGGTGAAAGTAGGATGGAGGATCATCGTACGAATTGCTCGTCCAATGGGTTTTAAATGGCCAACACAAAGTGGTTGGCACTTTGAGTCACCATTGAATATTTGGGCTAGGCATGATCATATGTTTATTGAAACTAATGTTTCAAGTTATGAAACTTAAAATATCAATTCCAAGGTCTATGAGGTCTAGAGATGCATTGGTTGGATTCAAAAGTTGATTACTCATAGGGAAGTACGAAGATCCCTACAACACATGAAATCAGTACCTGCTAGCCATGTCTTATTTCTGTTTTAGTTTTAACTTGTCATTACTTTAATATAATACCCTTTTTATGCATGAATTTTGTGTAAAATAATAAATCCAGGTTTTATAGAAAATTTGAATCTCATATGTGCCTTGGAAAGGGGGAAACATAGAGATTTTTAACTAAAATGATCTTCGAATTTAATTTTGAAAATCAAATATTCTGTATCTAGCATTGAAGAGATACCAACATGGAGCATTGCCTTGTAATTTTTTAAAACAATTTGGAAATATGAATGCAAAAGAGACAGTATAAATGGAAACATGTTAGTGGGACAAAAATGAATATAATAAACATTGCATGAAAATAAACACATAATAGCATAGAAAAAGAGGGATAGTTGGGGTATATCTTTAATTATTGAAAAATAACCGAAATGATAATTTTAAGACATGTTTGGACTCGATTGTCACTTGAGGTGTAGAAAAAGAAGGTTTTGATAAAAAAATTTAGAGATGTTGAAGAAAGATAAAATTCATATTTTTGAGAGAAAAGTGGCATTAGAGTATCTCCTTAGAAAATAGGGTCGGAGTATCCCTAATGGTGAAGATTTTAGATGCTTTCAAAAAAAGGTTTTGATTAAAAAGCCTAGTGATGTTTGAGAGAAAGAAAATTCAAATTTTTGAGTGAAAATGAGGTTAGAGTATCCCCTCGAAGGATAGGGTTAGAGTATCTCCAATGGTGAAGATTTTAGATATTTTCAAAAAATAAATTTTTTTAGTGAAAATAATACTTTAAAATAAACTAGTAATTTTAATAAAAATAAAATTATTTTTTTACAGTATCTAGGCCTTGATCTGAGCCTTATGGGAGTTGTTTGGTTACACATGACTCCATGGGGCATTAATCAGATGTATTTCAAGGCATTCGAATGCCTCAAAAGAGTGGTTCAAGAAAATACATTTAATTTTTCTTAAGTCCAAAAATAGGGGATAGCATCACACTATCCAACTTTTAGAATTTATTCTGGGTAGGTCCAATGGTTTTCAAAGGGCAAATAAGATACAGTTAAAAAGGTGACTCGATAAGGATTAAAGTGAAAATATCCCAAAAATCTTAGAAGATCACTTTTTAAGTGGGATTGATTTTTGAAATTGGGTTTGATTTAGTACTACCAACATGTGCAGGGGAAAGGGTGCAACAAACTTCGAAAAAACACTGTGGACTCATTTGGAATATTAAATCACAAACAATACCTTTTCAAAAAAAAGATATCATGAAATTTTAGGAAAAATATTTTAAAAGTCTAAAAAAATCATTTGGTGGACCAAAATGGCGTAGACAGAATATAAATCACTAATTTTAGGGGTTCTAGATACAAAGGTTTGAAAAATCATAACTCCCTCACCCGGAATAAGCCAAGGGCAAATGAGGTATCTTTAAAAGGGTAATCCGATACCCTTTAAAAGGTATTAAGAAATTCTAAAAATATGTTTAAAGCTCAAAATGATTTTTCAAGTTGGGGGTATAGCACTGCCATGGCAAAATAAAGGGATTTTCTATTTTTGGGTTTCCTAGAATTAGGCTCAAGTTACATACATCGAGTGTTCATGATAAAAAAGTGAGGTTAGTGACAGTGGCTTCACAAGCTCATTTGCACAATCTTAAAGTAGTTTAGGATGATGAAATAACTCATTAACCATGTTACAACAAAAAGACTCTAAGTAAAGTACCAAGGCATAAACAGCTTAGGATAGGTAAAAAGAGATTTTATTTTGAAAATCATAATATTGAGCCTGATTCAACCATGAATCTAGACATTGACAGCTTGATTTATCCTCAAGATTGGAGGACCAATTAGTGAAAACATTAAATCCATGTTAATCTCTATTTATTAAAGATAACATGGACTTAACTTGGTGTTTTTTTGAAACATGATTTTTGTAGCAAATAAGCAAACATCTTGACAAACGTGCTATGAACTAAATACGATATTCATGAAAATGAACATGGGTAGCATGTTTAAACAAACAAAGATGACATTTTAACGTGAAAGTGATAACATAAATGTAGGGAAATGAGTAAAAAAGTGAATAGAGATGTTAGATTCATGAATGACATCATGAGTCATGCCATGAGAGATGATATGAACATGTTTAACAAAAAGAAAGCATGTTGGAATTCTTAAGACAGCATCAAAACATGATTTTAAAGCAATCCTAGCACAAAAGCATAGTAAAACATGATAAAAAGGTTAGTCAAGCACCAAAAGTCCTAAGTCTACCACAACTATGGCCATAAAACGCATGAAACTTCTAAGAATAGCATCATGTTTACATGGATTTGGCTCATAAAATGATAAAATGCAGAAAGGCAAGTAAATAAATGGAGAAAAAGTAGATAATATACCTAAAGGCTCGGAAACCTTGCCAGCGATGTTGAGCAAAAAAGTCTTTACAGTTATAGCTTACTTTCTTCCTTTTCCTTGTTATTAATTAGCAAGAAAGAGTGGCTAAGAATGAGCTTAAGGGCTATACCAATAATAAAGGGGTTTTTAAAGGAGTCTAGATGAAATAGAAGGTTTTTGAAAGGTTTTTGGTGGTGGCTTAGAAGATCTATGGGAATAGTATTTGAGAATAGAAGGTAGATGAAGAATGTTTTTAGAGAGTGTGAAAATGAAAAATCTCAGTATATGTAGTGTTTTTCATAGCTGAGTCAACATTGCTTATACAAATAAGTGAATAGTGAAAACAAAAATGTAATCAGCAAGGGTATTTTGGGGTTTTGGTACATGTACCTCATGTATGGACAAGGTACTATGTTCAGCTGCCATTCAAATTCATTGGTTTACTCAGCAAAAACAATAGATCAAGGCCACTTTTTGAAGCTGAGCCATGAGAAGATACTAAACTATCCTTTAACAAATCGTATTAAGTCATGAAAATGTCCCTTGTCATGGCTATTTGGGCCTAAACAATGTAATTGATCCAATCACAAGTTTAACGCTGAGGCCTAGTATGAATTTAGATTATTTTTTGTGCCAAAAATATGGTCCAATTTGTGTTTTAATGTCATGGTGCAAAGCAATGAAAATGTCATGAACTGGGCCTTTTTACCTTGGCGTATCAATACTTAGAACAAATTTCACCCAAATGTATCGATACATTGAGCCTGGTATCAATATAGAAGCTTGTGTACCGATATATTTGGCTAAAAATTGCTATTTTAAGCTACTGCTAAGCCTTGTATTGATGCAACAAGCCAATGTATCGATACATAAAGCAAAGTCTTGATACAATGACATGTTGTATCGATACATGAAGTAAAGTATTGATACCTTGACATGTTGTATAGACCTATGGTATTGGAATTTTTGCTGACGTGGAGGTCCATATCAATGCACCATGGACATGTACCGACACATACATGAAAAAAAATGTTAACTTTATGGACCTTTGGCTCTCCAAATATCTTACTTTGGCTAGGAATAATGAATGACTAATTTGCTTGTCCAAATGACCTCAATAATGTATAGATACATCATAGGAATTTCAAACTGTTCCAAAAAAGTTTTTGCATGGTATCTATTTTTTTTTATTTTATTCCATTACCTTCCAATTAAGTGCTAGGATATTAAAAATTGGCTTTTTCATTTGCATTATGAGTGGTCATCCAATCAAGTGCTATGAAATAAGTGCATTTCATTTAAAAGTCTTCGATTGGGCATGGTTTATTCAAAAATGGGCCCAGACAAAATTAAATGTCTACAATCTATACTTTCATTTACAATCTTACATTAGGTATTTACTTATGAATATTTGTGATTGGCTTTTTCATTTGCATTGTGAGGAAGAGCAATGTAATATCCAAACTAATGTTTAGTTTTGTCTAAAAGGGCTTACGTGCAAATTCTAATATTAGAGGATTTATGTGCAAGGAAAAAAGGTAATAAGAATGTTTCTTTTTTTTCTTCTATCTTAGAGCAAAGAAAAGATATACAAAAGCAAGAAGAAAAGGGAAAGAAAAAGTCTAAAATTCTAGAAATAAGCCAAGAAATTGAGTTTTCCATCATCATCTAAGAAATAAGCTTTGTAATTGTCATTTCTTATGTCTTATTGCTTGCATAGTAGGAAAACCCATAAAACCTTAAGCTTGTACCAATGGTCGATGAATTTTCCAAAGAGAGAATTTTGACATGCGATCTCGCTTTTAGGAAGCTTTCAACCTAAGGGTTCTAATAAAACAAGTTTTCTTGATTTGGTTAGGTAGATTGAAAGTTATGTTAGTTTTAATTTAAGTTCAATAATGATAGACAACCAACTTTAGGCAGTCAAAAATTCACTTCTAGTAACAGATTTAGGTGATTCTTAAGTCTAAATTGTAATAAGAAATGTGAACTTTAATTTACAATTAGTGCCTTGATCTAATGATTTTTATGTTAAGAAAATCCAAAGCCACTGGAGGCCAAATGATATACAATCCCAAATTTCTAGGAAAGCAATGGTGAATTACTAATTTTCATCCGGTAGAAAATATGTTTATGGTCATTTTGGTTTTTGATATGAAATTCGTTATTGTATTATGATATGTTGACTTCATTTAAGGTTAAGTCATGCTTTTGGCTTCAAGATATATTGTGAATTAAAAGAACTCAAATTTGGCTAATTGACCATGCAAACCTAAAAATCTGGGTAAAATAGTGTGACTATGTTTTGGCCATTGGAAAATGCTTTTCCGGTAACCATAGTTTCTAATTCAAATTTGTATATTGAAGTATGGTGTGTAGGCTTCATTTTGGAATAAGATACGTCCCTAGATCCAATTTATATTATGGGTTATGAGGTTTTAAAGTAGGCTAAATGAACATATTTTTTACATTTTAGAAAAGTTAGAAAAATTAATTTTGCTTTGTATTTGATATATTTTGTTATATTTTCTTAGAATTTTTAATTATAAGATTTTATTGAATTTTTCAAAAATATATCTATAATATGATAAAGTTTTGATTTTATGAAAATAATAATAATACAAATAATAATAAAATGACTTTTTTTTTTAAGTTTTTGACTTCTCATTATAGTTTTGACTAGAGCTAATAAAGTAGGCCTAAAGCCAAAAGCCCATTGAGCTAATTCGAGACTGAATCCAATTCGTTCTGAATTAACTAAAAAAGTCAAAAGCCCGAATTCTAGAAAATCTGAGCTAAAAAAATTTAAGCCCAAAAAAGCCCAAAACAAAAAAATCTGAGCTTGAAAAAGCCTAAAACCAAAAAGGTCAGAAACATGTAAAAGGCCAAAGCTACAATTTGTGCTCAAGACAAATTTGATCTAAAAAATTTGAGCTCGAAAAAGCTTAAAACCGAGAGAATTTGAGCCCAAAAAAGCCTAAAACAGAAAAAGCCTGAATTTGTTACAATCGAGCCCAAGACCAATCCGATCTGAACCTAAGACTGATTCCATTTGAAACCCATAATAAACCGAAAAGGCAATAAACTATAATACATGATACTATTCAAAATAAAATATATAAATGATAAATAAAATATTTAATTTATGAAAAAATATAATTATTATAAAGTTATATCAATAATATATTATTAAATAAAAATTAATAGTGAATCTTTAAATTGGATTTAACTTAAAACATATTAACTATAAATTTGAAATATCTTTGAGTACTGTCCATACAATAATTAAGCATAAAAAACACATAATGTTATTAGTTCAACATTTAATTGATTGATTCTATTATAAATAAAAATAATCATGTATAATATACTATTATACTTATTCCATATGTAAATTTAAATTTTAATATGATAATAATTTAAATAAACAAAATATCATATAATTTCAACAAATAATTGTACTCGATGTTTTGGTAACACCACTAATAATAATACTATTAACAAACTTAACTTTAAATGTTTAGAGTTTTTTAAATGTTTAAACCTTTAGGGAAACGATGTTGTTTGGGGAGTTCTAGGGTGAGGTTATTAAAATAAGGTTATAGTAAGGTTTGACCTGTAACCTGTATAACTGGTTATAAATTTTTTATATAGATTATTATATAATATAACAGAAAATTATTATGATTACATAAATACATTACATATTACAAAAATTATTATAATTAAAATATATATAAAATTATCAATAAATGTTACAGTTACATAAATTATATTATAGATTACCTAAATTATTATAATTGATAATA
>JBBYHK010165587.1:0-34878 GCA_038382065.1 Adansonia grandidieri | reverse complement strand
AGTCCCATAATCTTTGGTATTCACATAGACCTCGGAGTTTGCTTTTAAGGGTTTTGTAATCCTCAAAATACGAATTCTGATAGGTGACCAATCTCACCTAGAAAAAATAGATTGGTGGAGACTCTAAGATAAATAGTCGTTTCATAACGACTATTTTAGGTTAAGTCGAGTGAGTGATTCATCTTGACAACTTAGCCTCTAAAAATGGTAAAAACAATAATGATATGGACCCTAGAAATAAAAAAAATAATGATATAAAAAGGTATATAGGACCAGGGGTTACCTACTAATTTAAGTTAGATTGGACAAGATTTATATCCGGACCATGTTGTGACAACTTGGCAACTCCAATGAGGATTGATTAGAGAGTCATTCATAAAATTAATCATTGTGTTAGCTAAATTTTGATTAATTTGATTTCAAGCAATATTTAACTATAATTTCTAGTGTTTTCAAAACAAAAAATTTTCATATTTTTTATTTATAGGGAAATTTTGTTATATTGTTCATATTTTTTTTACCAACTTTTTATTTATTTTTACAAGTTCTGCAAGGGGTTTAGGATAAGGTTTTATTTTGAGTCATAAAAGGTTTGTATGTTCCGCCAGACACACTTTGCACATGCATATACATTAGACTCTCCTTCAGGCATATAGAGGGGGCATGGTTAACAAAATATTTTAGGAATGGGTGAAGTAGCTCTACCTTCTGAGGTGTTAGCCTCTGTCTAGCCTGTGAAAAACCTACCAGGTGTAAATTCTTACACCTACCTGAGATGTTAGTTTTGTTACAGGCGTGGAAGATACTCCCATTCGAATTGAACCCTTTCCGACATAAACCTACAATGACTAAGAAATTAGGGTACCTAGTCAGTTTTTTCTGGACTCGAAAAGCAATTTGAGAACTTGTTTAGAGGTCTAATCCAAATAATGGACCATGCTAACTACCCTATTAAAGCCATGCCTGATTTTAGAGGTTACTGAATTAGGAACACACAGGGGAACACTTTTTGTCCTTTTCCTTTTTATTTTATGTTCTGAGCATATAAATCAGGTGATCATGAATTGGCATCACTGCTTATGGAAAGATTTTTACTTCACTTTAGAAGTTATTGTTATTTTTATTCTAGATATCAAATGATGATGAACGAGTATAATCATTACTAATATGATTTTTTTTTTTTTTTTACTTTGCATGGCATTCTGAGGCCTAGACTACATGGTTTAAAAATGTAGACTAGGCGATGATGTATGAACATCATCACTAGAAACAAGGCCGTCCCATTTGCCTTAAAAAGCATCATAGCGCCTAATAAATTTATCTAGGGCAACCTTTATTTTTCCCATATTAATTCTTTTATTATTTATACTAGTTCATTTATCGTCTTTTTTTTTATCTTTTCTTTATTAGTTCATATTACTTTGTTTTTGATATTACACTAATTCTATCCTTACATTCCTTCTTATATATATGCATTCATTACATGCATTACACAAGGGTGAAAGGCCAAAATAAATGTTTTTTTTTTTTTAATTTTATGAGTTCTTTAAAAGGATTTCCCTTTTCGAAACAGAATTGTTGAAATGATCAAACATTGTAAATTATGGGAGATGAATTTTTAGCGTGCCTAGAAAGGACAAAGGCAACTAATCGTGAAACACAAGATAGAATCATGAAATAGCAAGATGAAATGCAAGCACAAATCTTTGAATCTATGAAAATAATGACTGCTAGAGGGAAAAAAAGTGAATCAAGGGAATTATTCTAATACTGTTACTGACTCATTCGAGGTAGAAAGACAATCACCATAAGGTGCTCAATCCATGGGAACTAGCCCCATAATGCATATTCATGCTAACCCTAGAGCTCATAAAGCGGCAATGGGTGCAGTATGGAATCTTACTTTGGATGATCCAATGGTTATGGACCTTAATGGACTTCTGGAACAAGAAAATCATAGGTTTAAGACTTGAAAAAGAGTTTAGCTTAAGAGTGATAAATCAAAATACCATTTCCTCAAAAAGAGGCTCAAAGCAATAGAAAGAATTAAGGATGTTAGTAGTGTAAATGTAAGAGTTTGATACTAGATCTAATCCTTTGTCCTAAGTTCAAAATGCCAAGTTTTAAAAATTTCAATGGCACCACATCTCTACAGGCTCACATCAAAATGTTTATAAGAAAAATGGCTAGGCATATACACAAATGATAAGCTTTTTATTCACTGCTTCCAAGAAAGCTTGTCAAGATCAATAGTGAGATGGTACAATGACTTGAATCAGAGTCAGGTACAACCTTGGATGGACTTGGCTAATGCTTTTCTTTAAAAATACAGGCATATGTTAGATTTGGCACCAAAACGATTATTTTTGCAGAATATAGAGAAGAAATCAATAGAAATGTTCATATAGTAAGCCCAGAGATAGAGGGATATAGTAGCTTAAGTACAACCACCTTTATTGGAAGAAAAGATAGCATTCTTATTTTTGAATACATTGCCAAATCCATTCTTTTGACAAACTCATAGGAAGTGCCATAAAGGATTTCATTGATATAGTGGTTGCTAGGGAAATGATTAAGAATGCTATCAAAAAGAGAAAGATACAAGTTAATGGTATGCCTATGGTAGAGAAGAGAAAAGCAGCTAAAAAATTTAAGTAGTATTCTAAATGAACCAGCCACTTACGAATCTTGATCAATATCGGTGTCACCCTTATAAGCTTTATTATCCTAGCACAAATAGTGCATCCAGTGCATTCCAAGGTCCTTACTAACCAATGCTTATGTTACATTGACTTTCACATCGATACACAAGTCAAATGCTCAGGGGAATAATTAAAGTAAATGTAAGAAGCAAAATTAGAATCAGATTGAGCAGATCCTTATCTCTTATGCAAACCTTTTACTTGAGCTTATCAAGAATCACCTTTTGACGCCCATTCAAATTGACCTTTGAAGCCTTCGTATCCAGATTGGTATAACGTCAGTTAGTGTTATGATTATTATTTTCGATAATTTAGATCATTCTACAGAGGATTTCTCGCTCTTAAGTATAAAGCTCGAGACCTCATTAAGGTTGAGAAATTGAGATTCGAAGAAGGGAAAGTCAGATATCATTAAAGGGCATATGGATAGAAGATAAGTATTGTGAATAGCTGGGTTTGTAAGAAAGGAACACATGCTATAATTACTTATGCAACCTTTATTTTGAAAAAAACCTTGTCTCTAAATTGGTATCATTTTGTAAAGCATGCATATTGAATGTTTTAAGAATATATTTCAAAACATGATCGATGTTGAAAAGAGGCTTACACCCATACATTTATTTCATTATAAATAAAACCAGGATCATTTAAAAGACTTAATACTATAGATAAACAACTTTAAAATTCCTAAATCATGATTCCATAAGTTATGAATGATAGAATGAAGTTCCTAAAAATTTATGAGAGTCTTTGAAAATCAAACAAATAGAATGTTCTTTTAGGGAACCTAATTGTCACAATTAGATGTGTGCCAAGATTGTGCCCAAAGTCCCATTCCTTAATAACCAAAGCACTATCTTCTGGAAATTGTTTATGAGTTATATCCTAGGGCAATTTGACCAAATAAATTGCCTTATGTTCCTAACAATCCTTTTCGACCATAAGTAAATATAGGTCATTACCCATTATTGCGGACTATGAAGAATCAAGCATAAAGTTCTCCTTGCAAATACAGATCGTTACATTATTTAATTTTTTGTTGATGATATACTGAAAAATGAACATGCTTGTAAATTAGAGTGAAGTATTGGAATTGCTGGTCTCACCTATTGCAGTTACCAAAATCTTGCATGGACAAAAAATATTTCAAAGAAATTTAGAACACCTAAAAATCCCTAAGTAACTTAGGTTGCCCAGTTTTAGTTAGGGAGACTGATTTTCAAAAGTAAATCCATCCTCTTTCTAGCTTGACCTTTTGATTCCAAACCCTTCACAACCAGTATTGTACTCATCGAAGTGTTAACAATTAAAAGATTTAAAGGAACATCGAATTTGTCTAATTTCTAAAGAAATTTATATTTTATATGACCCGATCCATTTGTACGCAGGAAAGTAGGCAGGTATGCTATCTGTTTTGAAATTCTTTGGACAACTAATTTTTTTGGCTCTTCAACACATTTTGAGAAAGATTTTCATTTAAGAAATTTTTCAATAAAAGATCATTAGTCTTCAAAAGATTTGAATATCACATGCTTTAAGCCTTAAGGTTTAAAACAAAATTCATTTTTACAATAAGATAATTATTTGGGAAAATTTTAAAAAAGTGCCATGAAAAAGAGATAAGCTTTCTTTTGCTTAATGGGCGCCAAATTAAGATACAGACCTAACCCATGGATAGGAAAATGATAAAATTTTACATGAAAATTTGAAACTTATCAAGGTAAATGATGATAAAAGATTGAAAAAAAAGTGATGTTCTCTTGAGTAAAAGGGAATTAAAATCAGATTGAAGACATAGCCAAATAGAATTTCAATTTCCTTATCATTCGTAGCATTTGCTTCATCCGATACTTGATATTTGCATTATTTGATGATCATTTATACCACTTAGGTGAATTGGTGTTTGTATCATTTCTTCTCCATGTTTCTCTTTATTGATATTGGCATTTGCATTATTTTATGAGCATTTACGTTATTCTCGAAAGTAGCATTTTATGATCGATGTCATCATTTTTACAATCATTATATTTGCATGAATCATAGTAAAATTACATATTTCTAAAGTGTTCAGTGGTGAAATTTGAAGTATTCACAAATTTGTTTAAAAACAAGTTTTCAGTGGTGAAAGCCAAAGCATTTGAAAAAACTTGTCATCGATGGTGAAATCTAAAGCATTTAAAAAAGTTTGTCTTCGATGGTGAAATTTGAAGCATTTTAAAAGAATTTGTCTTTGGTGGTGAAAAACAAATCATTTGAAATTTTTGGAAAAAAAGTCTTCAATGGTGATATTTGAATCATCCATAAGTCTTTGATGGTGATATTCGAAGCATCCACAAGTCTTCGATGGTGATATTTGAAGCATTTACAATTCTTTAATGATGATATTTGAAGCATCCATAAGTTTTCGATGGTCATATTCAAAGCATTTACAAGTTTTCGATGGTGATATTTGAAGCATACACAAGGCTTTGATGGTGATATTTGAAGCCTCCATAAATCTTCGATGGTGATATTCGAAGCACACACACCTCTTTGATGGTCATATTCAAAGACAAGTCCTCTATGGTGATATTCATAGACAAAGCTTCGATGGTGATATTCAAAGTATTTAAAAAAATTTTAAGTCTTCGATGGTAATATCTGAAGCATTGTAAGAGTGTTTTCAAAGTCTTCGATGGTGAAATATGAAGTATTTTAAAGAGTTTTTAAATTTTTGGTGACATATCCAAAGTTTTTAATGGAGGTTAAAACTTATCCCTAATAAAAAAAGAGGCAAACCCTCAACAGGAAAAGCAAAATATAGGCTAGCAAGGATGCCCATCTAGCAAAATTTGATGAGTTGGTGGATGCCTATTAAGAATGATTGGTTTAAGTGCCATCCACCTTACGGTAGTATGCCAATTAGGGGCAGTTTCTATCTTAACCTTAAAATTTTGTATATTTTTATTTAGACATCATGAATTTTGAAATAAATTTTGATTTGTGAGTATTGAGCATACTATCATGGGCCATGAATTTTGTTAATATTGATTTCTAGTATCCAGGATAGTGAAAATATTTTGAAAGTTTCTTTGATAGACAATCACTAATAGGTTAAACTCTCTCAGATAGGTCCTTCACTTCCACATATATGATTATCCCAGACATCCCTTTCAAACCATAGACATTTCACACACAAGCGTTTCTTTTGGGATTTTTTTTTAGGATCAAACAATCAAGTTACACTTTTGAAAAATTCAGATGCCATAGTTCGACATGTGTTAAAATAATGATAGTAATTCTTAGATCTCTCTCATTTGAATAACCTTTTACTATAACTTCCATGACACTCTTCCAAATCCTTGATTCAAGAAGAACAAGAACACACTTAAGCCAAAAATACCTTTTCCTCGAGATGAAATTATTTTTAATCCAATATCTGATAAATAAGATGTGAAATTTGAAGCTTTACCATACCAATTTGATTTTTTTATAAAAAGGTCCAACTAAAACCTAGATTATTTAGTGGATGCAGAGTTAATAATTTCAAGGGCATTCCTTAAGCCTAAATGTTGAAATAAAAAGAAGAAAAGAAAAAGAAGAAACAAATAGAAAATAAAAAAAAAAAAGGAAAGAGAAAAGAAAAAAAGAAAAAATTAATTGCAACATCATATTATTGAAATACTTAAAAATGATTTTAAAAAAAATTCCATCATTTTCCTAGCAAAATGATTGTTAATTCAAAAGGCTTTGTTTGAGATGACAAATTGCCATCTTTCTTTATCCTTTTGTAAACATAAAAAATATTTCCATTGCAGTCCCCTTTAAGCCTGATAATTTATTTCTTTCTTTAAACCCTAATCAAGGATCATCTTTCACACTAGGGGGCAAGTAAAGCAAAGCTTCAAAAATAGAAGAGGAAAGTCGTGTTTTAATATTACAAGAATAACAAATCAGTTGTCATGAAGCAAAGTTAAAGACCAATTAAAGTTCAAATTTAAAATTCCATCAAAGAAAAGAATGAAGAAAGTTTAAATAACTAAGTTTGTTCAAAGTGAATAATAATAATAATAATAATAATAAAAGAAAGAGTCCAAAGAACGAAGAAAAAGAAATGTGGAAAGGTAAAAGAAAATATGAAAATAGAAAGAGATGAAGAAGTGAGGATATGTTTTGTCTAGAAAGATATGCAAGATCGAGTTCTTCTGAAGAGAAATGATTCTTGATTCAATTACCCTCAAATAGATGAATTGGGCCTATTTATCCTTTCTCTCAAAACTTTGAACCATAGCCTACATTAGATACTCGCAGAGTCCAATTTGATCAAACATAGTTATTTGGGCTGCCAAGTCATTCTTAGGAAACTCTTTAAAAATTCATCTTTTTGAATTATTTTTGATTCCTAAAAAATATGATGAGGCAATCAATAAAAAAAAAGTTTGGAGAAAAGAAAACAAAAAGAAAAAGAAAATAAATGAAGTTCCAGACTGAAAACCTGGAAAGGCCAATCTAGGATAAACTTTAAGGGCTTTAGAAATGTTGCTAAACCAATAAGGCTAGATTAGAAGTAATTGTAATAGGGGTCCTCGAATTAGCGCAGATCATCAAGTAATTTGATTCTTCAATCATTAGGTAATCATTATTTTTATCGATTTTTTTTACTATTGATGGGAAATTTTAGAAACAACATATTCCCTATCATCTGTTTTTCTTCAGCCTTTAAATGGTACAAGTACCCAGTTGACTTTTTGAGTACACTTTTATACAGAATCATGATTTTCTTCTAGCCATTTTAAACTTTATTTTTATGGCTTTAAATCATGACATCAGCAAAAAAAAAAATTGGGTTAGATACCCAAACATTCCTTTCAAAATGACCTTTCAGAACCTTCATGCTCTAGTTTCCAAATTGATACTTCCAAGGGCCTTTTTAAATTAATGCCTTGAGACTTGGTGCTTACTAGCATTAATTTAACATCTATCGAGCTACTGTATTTGAACATTACATGGATGTTATAATTTGATTATTTGCCTTTTAAGGAGTTCCTATTAAAAGAACATGCACCTGAACTTGGTCTTGATGAACCTCGAGTTTGCTATATCAATTTTCTTCAAGACAAATTTTAGTAGTGTCACCCCGTTTAAGCCATTAAATTCATTTGTTCATTTTAATCAAAGATATCCTAAATGGTAATCATCAATCATATGAAATCCTTAACAGCAAAAGATGAAGATAACATGTCCATTATCCTTAATATTGGAAAATTAATAGTTGAAATCAATTTAAAATTTGCGTAAATTTTAATCACCTAGATCTTTTTTGGGTTAGAATGAGAAGGTAATCTCATTTTATAAGTCATGGAATTTAGATAAATTTTGACGTTTCTCATGATTTTTATGGAAGCATGTAAATGTGTTACGAGCAATAAAATGTAGACTCTTATCTAGTTGCATGAAGTTATATCTTTGAATTCATAAATACTAATTCAATATTTGGTGACTTTTTAGGGAAAATGATTAAGTCTTAAGTTCTTGAAGTTATGATTAGAAAAAGGTTTCGTAGAGCAAACTTATGATCACCCTTTACAAATTACTATTTCAACAACAACTCATCTAGAGGAAAAGAAATTGACATTAATGAGGCTTAAATTGATGAGGCCTCACTAACGTATAAGAAGACCAATTCTCATGATATTTGAAACTGTCTTCTTTATCTAATCTTATGAAAGATAGGTGAACTAAGATTTAATTCAACTTTGTTCGATTTCATGGAGGATAGACAGAGTTTTTGAGTAAGATATCATCTTTATCCGATCTTGTGAAAGATACGTAAAGTAGGATTTAAGTCAACTTTCTTCGATTTTGTGAAGGATAGACATAGTTTTTAAGTAAGATATCCTCTTCATTTGATCCTGTGAAGGATAGGCAAAGTTTTTAAGTAAGATATCCTCTTCATTCGATCCCATGAATGGTAGGTGAAGCATGATTTAAGTCAACTTCATTCGATTCCATGAAGAATAGCTAAAGTTTTGAGTAAGATGTCCTCTTCATTCAATCCTATGAAGGGTAGGTGAAGTACGATTTAAGTCAATTTCATTTAATTCCGTGAAGGATAGGCAGAGTTTTTGAGTAAGATATCATTTTCATTCGATCCTATGAAAGGTAGGTGAAGTAGGATTTAAGTCAACTTCGTTTGATCCCATGAAGGATAGGAGAGTTTTTGAGTAAGATATCCTCTTCTTTCGATCCCATAAAAGGTAGATGAAGTAGAATTTATGTCAACTTCATTCGATTTTATGAAGGATATGCAGAGTTTTTTGGAGTAAAATGGCCTCTTCATTCGATCCTGTGAAAGATAGGTAAAGAAGACTTTAAATTAACTTCGTTCGATTAAGTAAAAGGATTGCAGAGTTTTTCAAGTTCTTTTTATTTAGTGGAAAACCAATACAACTAGCTTATATATTTGTGTGTGTGTGTGTGTATATATATATATAAAGGGGAAAAGTTTTTTTTTTTTAAAAAGCTTATCACAACTTGGACAAAATCCTGTCTATTTAGTTTTTGCCCCATTCTTGATGCTTAGCAATGACCAAAGAAGGGCAACTATAGCCACTTAATTTTGTCCAGGCCCTATTTCCAATAGTCCCAATTATTTGAGAATGAGAACTTAGCAATCACCCTGGTAGAGGTTGACGTTTGCTTGGTCGGCTTAGCATTTTTATAACTTTTTTGGTCATACCTAAATGGCCATATGTTCACGTGATAGAAAAAGTGTCATTTTGAGGAACAATCTTGAAAACAAATGGGCGAATATTTAAGAGAAGAATTGGTTTTTAAATATTTTCTTATCAAATTTTGGAAATTCATTTTTGCAAATGATATCATGCTCCAATTTCCTATTTTAATGAATTTTTTGAGATTTTTTTGTAAAATTTGGGAAGCTGATTGTTGTATATTTTTACCAATACACATGCAGCATTTATGCTGATTTGCACTTTGAAAAATCAAAAAAATAAAAAAAAATCATAGTGGCATTTTATACCATGAGGTATTAAATTGTCAAATTTACTAATTAATTTTGAATTTTTCACGGTACTGTGAATTCTTACTCCTAAATTTTTTTAGTAAAATTTGTTCCAAAACTCAAGTTTTTCTTTATTATTTTTATAAATTAATATTTTGAGTAAGATACTGAATTCAGCTTATTCTTCTCAAAATTAGAATTATTTTTAGAATTTTTTGTTTTCAATATATGGGGTTTTCTACTCAATAAAATTTTTCGTTGGGATTTTTTTAAGTTTAAAATTTTTAAATTCATCAAATATTTTTATTAAATTCATGTTAAATCAATTTTTTAAAATTCTAATTTATTTTATGAGTTTTTAAATTTTTACATATATATATATATATCACTTTTCCTTTATAAAGGCTTTTCTTATAAAATTTTATGAGTATGAAAGTTTTAATTATCTTTTTCTTACACATAAGGCTTCTCAAAAATTTCTTTTATAATTCAACGCTTGGAATTTTATAAGAAAATTCTATTATTTTTATTTAGTTATTTTAAGGCCAAATTTCCTTAATGAGCTTAAAATTTGTAAATTTGCTATTAGGCCTAATAAACTCATTTCATTCTCAACAAGCCCTCTAGGATTTTCCAAGTCCATTTTATTTTTTTTTTGTCAAGCTAATATATTCATATGGAATTTTCCAACAAACCCATTTGAATATTTTGGCTTAAATTAATTTTCCAACAAATCCCATTTATTTATTTTCTTATTATTTCATTTAGGCCCAATATTTTTTATAAATCTTCAATTGACCTACTATTGGATTAAATTATTAACTGAATATTATCAGATAAAATTTTACTATTTAAATACATAATTTTTAATTTGTTACAAGTTAATCTTCTAATTTATTTTTATTGTATTCTTGATCAAGATTTTTTTAAGCTTATCATCATCATCCTCCTGTAGTCTAAGCCTGAGGTGATGACTAATGCATATGAGTCACGCTAAAAGACAAACTTAATTAATTAAAGCTTACCTTGTCAACAAATTTATAATTTAATTTATAAAATAAATAGAAAATAAAGAAAATGAAAAAAATGAATGGCTAACTCGACCAAAAAGGATTAGAATCTCATCCTTGTAAATAGGGGGAGAATTGTTCCAAAAAGGCTAATGGTGTTCCAAGCAAATATACACTAAAAACACTTAAGAAAATCAAGTTTTCTACCATTTCTACACTTTGAAGGTATAAATTTTTAGAAAATTTTGAGTTTTTGTTTATTTCATTCAATTTTCTTCCTTTTATTGAGCCAAAATCTTGCTTTAGCTCATGGATTTTAATCCATGTTGAAAGGCAAAGCAAGATGGCAATGAACAATTTTCTTTGATTTAGTTGTTATATTTAATTTTTCTTAATAATAGCATGATTTACTTTTATGAAATATGTTGTTTGTGGATATGATATTATTTTTGTGATATGATTTTGATTTTTTCATATATATGTTCATGTTAATACTATTTTCCTAAGCAATTTCATGTTGATATGTTAGTAAAACATATTTATGTGTTATTTTTCAAGATTTCTTACATGGTGATATTGATTTGAGTTTGGTAGAATTAAAATATATCACTATTATGTTAAAAAATATTTGTTTGTTATGTGATTTGGTAAAGGTTAAACCTTATGTGGCATTTGGATTTAATTTTGTTTGTTATTTTTTTGATGATTTAAATTATTTTGTTATTTTTGAAATTTGAAGGGACTTAGAAAATAGTTTTTCTAACTTTCCAAAGGCCTTAGAAAGGTGTTTCTATGTTTGGCTGAATTGATCTTGTGTTCTTTGATATGATTTCCATGATTTTTGTGATGTATCTGATGTTTAATTATGAATTTATTTCATATAGGGACCAAATTTCAACAAAATCAAAAAAATTATTTTTAGACCTTACATGCTTGGCTAAATTGATCTTGTCTTATTTGGTATGATTTGCATGATTTTTGTAATAAATTTGATGCTAAATTATGAGTTTTAAATATGTAGGGACTAAAGTGCAAAGTTAGGAAACTTTAGAGTTTATTAAGTAAAACTTTGCATTTTAGTGTTGAAATGGTCTTTTATCATATAAAAGCACCCATTTAAGATATTTTTGATATTTTAGGAATATTCTTAGCATTCCTTCGATTTTTGGTGGGATGTAGACAATGTTAAAACCTTTCGTATTCCTCCGGTTCTTTAATGGGGTATGAAATGCAATTTTGAAACATTTAAAGACTTAATTGTAATTTTTGCATTTTAGGTCACCTTTAATATCCAAATTACTCATTTAGGGTAAAAATCTCTTTTTTTATCTTTTAGGGTTACTAGAATACCTTAATGTTATAGGTAAACCTTATTTTAGTTACTTATCTTAAAACTGAGTTCTTTATTATCACCAGATGCTTCTATATCGGAGGTGCATAATAGAGATAGGTTCACCTTTTTATAATAATATCAAGTTCTTTAGGGTTACTAAGATACTTTCATGGTTAAGGTACACCTTAGGGACATTTTGATAATTTTGCATTAGAACTGAGTCCTACATGATTAAAACCAATTCCTTTAGAGTTGCTAGGACACTTTTAAGTAAAAGGTACTTTAGAGGATATTTTGGTATTATCAAGCAAAATTAAGTTCTAAGAATCGAGTTTTTAGAACTTTTCATCTAAACTGGGTCTAAGGATAATTTTTTTATTAATATCCTTAAAAAAATCAATTTTTTTAGAAACTTAAGGCAATATCTCTGATTTAAAATAATACGTGAAATTTCTCCTAGAATAAGTGAAATATCTACAAAATATTTTAATAACATGATATCCTTTTCAAAATGAAAATTGAGATTTTATGAATTTTGAAAAGATAAAACTTTTTGTATTCCTTCAGCTTTCTAATGGGGTACAAAAATATTTTGATTTTTAAAACCTTTAGTATTCTTATGGCTCTCCAATAAGGTACGAAAAATGGTGATAAAATCTTTTATATTCCTTCAATTCTCTATTGGGTTATGATGAATATTTTAATTTTTAAAAAAATTAAAAATGCAATTTTCTCAAGTGAAATAATAAATTTTTCTTCATAAAATTTTATTTTGAAAAATGGGAATGATACTTAAATATTGGATTTTGAAATAGAATAAATATCAAAATTTAAGTTAACATATGATTAATAGGGTATCAATTGTCAAGAATCATGAGAGGGATCGACTCTTACTCGTGATTGTAATTGACTCTTGAACCCACTCATGTGATCTCTGGTATTCATGTAGACCTTAAAGTTTGCTTTTAAAGGTTTCATAACCCTTGAAATATGAATTTCAATAGGTAACCAATCTCAAGTAGCCAAAATAAATTAGTGGTAACTCTAAGATAAATGGTTGTTTCGTAACGACTATTTAGGGTTAATTCAAGTTGGAGATTTATCTTAACAACTCAACCCTAAAAAATGATAAAAACAATAATGAAATAGCCCCTAGAAATAAACTAATAATGATAAAAAGTGGTATATAAGACGAGGAGTATACTGGCCATTTTAATTCAAGCTAGTTAGGATTCATATCTGGCTATGTTGCAACAACATAATCATCCAAATTCTCACCTTATCAGAAAAACCATAGGTACCAAAAATCAAGATAACAACCAACCAAGCATTAAATCATCCTAAAAGGGTCATGATCACAAAGCCCATCAACTCCAAAATCAATACCGCAAACTATAAAATCAGGGAAATAGTTGCCAAAGCTCCTAGTTAGGCGGATAACTCACAATGTCTCTTCCTGTATTAGACTTTATGTCATGATCATGTAGTCATATCATTAAGAAAGCTGCACTTGTATTGTCACATTATACGTTCACATTGTTATCACATAACATCATTATGTTGGCATTGCATCAAGTTAAATCTGGCAAACCACAAAAAACTTCCTAGTAAGAACCTTTGACATCAAAAATTAACAAATCAAAGGGTTGCTCAAGTAAAAACCCTATCTCTCCAAAATGTCATCAAAAGTCAAAGCCCAATGATTTCGGTGTGTCAATTTTGGCTAATTGACCAATGTTAAGAGAGTCAAAGCCTAATAATGCTGGTAGATCAGTCTTGGCTAACTACCATATGCAGTAAAAGTTAAGCCTAATCATGTCAGTAGGCTAAATCCCAGCTAATTGGCCTATGTCATCAAAAGTCCAAGCCTAGTGATTCCGGTAGGTCAGATCTAGCTAATTGGCCCATGTCAAGAATCTCTGCAAAATAACACCTATGAAGAAATTTTTTCAAAGTCCAATGTTGCTGGTTGTGATTCAACATGTTGGCATTCTGTCATTTTTAAATTGAACCTAGGGATAGGTCAAGCCTAGGATCATAGTCTAGGTTTTTCATCTAAAACTTGTCAAGAAATCTTTTTAAAGTGCAACATTGTTGGTTGTGATTCAGTACATTGGCATTTTATAATTTTTAAATGGAACCTAGGGATAGGTCAAGCCTAGGATAATGGTTTAGGTTTTTCATAATCCCTTATCAAAAAATCCTTTCAAAGTCTAACATTACTGGCTATGATTCAACATGTTGACATTCTACAATTTTTAAGTTAAACCTAGGGATAGGTTGAGCCTAGGATCGTAGTCTAGGTCTTTCATCCAAAATCATTTATCAAGGAATTCTTTCAAAGTCCAATGTTGTTGGCCATGATTCGACACGTTAGCATTCTATCAATTTTAAGTTGAACAAAGGAATAGGTCAAGCCTAGGATTATAGTCTAGGTCTTTCATCTGAAAACCTTTGTCAAGAAATCTTTTCAAAGTCCAATGTTGTTGGCTGTGATTCAACACATTGGCATTTTGTAATTTTTAAGTCAAGCTAAGGACAGGTTGAGCCTGGGATCATTGTCAAGGCCTTTCATTCAAGAACTTTTGTTAAGAAATCCTTTCAAAGTCCAATATTGTTGGGTCATCATTTAGCATGTTGGCATTGTATTATTTTTAAGTCAAACTTAGGGAAAGTTTTGAGCTCAAGGTTATAGTCTAGGTCTTTCATCTAAACTTATCAAGAAATCTTTTCAAAGTCCAACATTGCTAGTTGTGATTTGGTGTATTGGCACCCTGTCATTTCATCAAACTTAGGGATAATTGAGCCAAGGATCACGATATAGGTTTTTTATCCCAAAATTTGAACTACACGTTTTTGCAAAAATTGGAATTAATACAAAAATCTTGTTTTATCCCCGACATTATATTAATTTTGATCAATTCATATAGGAACTTGAGGCAACATCAAGAACACCTTAAATAAAATGGTTTCTATCAATCTTTGCCTTGTTCCTGATACTCAGCAATAGGCAAAGAGGGGCAGTTACAAACACCCTATTTTGACTGGGTCTATTTACAAGGCATCAAAGTTCACTGCTCAAGGTGTCATCAAGGTCATTTGAGCAAGCACTGATTAGTTATCCACCATTCCTAGCCATGGTGTTGCCACGCGCCCACCTTTAAAACTTCAGACGATTTGAAGGGCTTAGCGTGCATAACTTAAAAATATATGATAGTAATGGTGGTTGAGTTATAAGAAAATTCCTCAAATTGCCCCATGGTGGGATGAGGCCTCAAAGTTAGGTAGTTTTTGTTCTTTGTGTACGAGTATGGATGAGATTTTATGGGGTTGGTCAATATAAAATAGGCGAATTAGGTTATGATTTGGTGTCTTGGTCAGGGTTATGAATGTGGGGAAAATTGGTTTTAGCTGGTGATGGTTTGGGCTTAACTTGGTTTGGGTAAAGAGGTCTGGTCACTTAAGCTACCCTCTTAGGTTTTCAAGTTAAGAAGGTTTTCTTTTTTTTAGAGAGTGAAAGAAGAAGGAGAAATAGGATGTCGTTTAAGGTTTTTATCCTAAAATCCTTTTAGGTATAGTATTTCTTAATAAAATCAGAGTTCACAGGGTTGGGTAGGTCGCTACCATCCATCTCGGTTAAAATTAGGGCTCCTCTGGAAAAATACATATTTCACCATACACAACCCCTCCTAATTTGGGGTTCATTTTCCTTGAGCATCTTTATGGATTAGAAGAATTTGTTTGAGCACCAAGTCACTTTCTCAAAACTGACAAGGATAGACCTTTTTATCATGGGCTCTCATTATGTGCTTTTGATACATTAGCCAATGGCAGATGGCGTTGATTCTTTTTTTTTATGAGATTGAGCTGTTCATATCAATTTTTAACCCATTCATCCTTTTTTAGTTATGATTCCATTAAAACTCTAAGTTAAGGAATTTCAACCTTGATAGGTAGGATAGCCTCCATGTCATAGACCAAGGAGAATGGGGTAACACCTGTGGAAGTTTGTACTGCTATACGATAGGCATGTAAAGCAAAATGTAACTTTTCATGCCAATCTTTGTACATCTCAACCATTTCTTCAACTATGTTCTTGATATTATTGTTGGCTGCTTCAACTGCCCCATTCATTCTTAGATAGTATGGGATGGAGTTTAATATTGAATCTTGAACTAAGAGCAAACTGCTTGGATCATCTTGTTTTACAAATTACACACATTATCTGTGATGATCTACTTGGGAAGACCATATCTACAAATGATGTCATATTTCATAAATTTGCATACAATAGATCTCATGACATTGGCATAAGAAGCTGTCTCTACCTGTTTGGTGAAATAATTGACAACAACTAAAATAAAGCGATGCCCGTTAAAAGCCATAGGGTAATTAGTCCATCATGTCCATGCCCCATATAGAAAAAGGCCATAGAGTTGTCATAACATGTAAAGGTGTTGGTGGAACATGGATTTTGTCAATGTAGATTTAGCATTTATAGCACTTTTTAGCATAGTCAATGCAGTCATTTTTAAGAGTCAACCAATAGTAGCCTGATCACATGACTTGCTTTGCCATTTGGTATCCATTAGCATATGTATCGCAAATTCCTTTGTGAACTTCTTCAAGTATTCTTTTGGCTTCAGAGGCATCCATGCACTAAAGTAGCACCTGATCCTAATATTTCTTGTACAAAATTCCACCATCCAAAATAAAGCTCGCGACTAATCATCGGATGGTTTTCTTATCAGTTTTGGTGGCATTTTTTGGGTATCATTGATCCTTAATGTACTAAAAGATGTCATGATACCATGGCATTCTTTAACATTCTAACAATATGCCGGGGCTATATAGATATTCATCTAAATAGAAGCAAAGTTTGATTCTCAATTGACTTTGAACATGGATGATAAGGTAGCTAAGGCATCAAAATTTGAATCTCTTCTTGAGGTAGATGTTGAAAGCTAATATCATCAAACTTTTTTTAAATTCTGAGACAGATTACCATAGTTGATTAATTAAAATCGCATATTTGCCATTCTCCTTTTAGCTGGTAAATGACAAGGGCTGAATCTCTAAATACTTGCAGCATTTGAATACCCCTTTCAATAGTTGCTTAGAGTCCCATGACGTAGGCCTCATATTTAGCTATATTATTGGTATAATCGAAGTTTAACCTTGCAATGAAAAGGTAGTGGTTTCCATAAGATGAGATAAGAATTGCCCTACTTCCATGCTGTAATGCATTTGAAGCTCTATCGAAGTACATTTTCCAAGATGAGTCGCACTCAACAGTGTTCTCTACCTCAAATATGCATATTAAATATTCATTAGAAAATTTGAAGTATAAAGGATGATAGTCATCTATCGCTTGACTTGCCAAGAAATTCGCTATTACGCTACCCTTGAAGGCTTTCTGATTTACATACACGATGTCATACTCGAAAAGCAGAACTTGCCACCTGGCTAACCTCTTTGACAAGGTGAGAGCCTTGCATAAACACTTAAGTTGAGTTTAGCGATTAGCCACGTAGTGTGGTACAACATATATTAACTTAACCTTAAGGCTGTTCAAGTTAGAGCACAACATAGTTTCTCTAAAAATGAATAATTACTTTCATATTCTATGAACTTCTAGCTTAAGTAGTAAATAATTTGTTCTTTCTTACTTGACTCATGTGTTGACCTAATACACAATCCATAAACTTGTCAAAAATTGATAAATATAGGATTAACGATCAACTAGGCACTAATGGCACAAGTATTAGAGGGTTCAAAAGGTAATGTTTGACCTTGCCGAAAGTTTTTTAGCATTCTTCATTCCATTCTCCAAGATTTTATTTTTAAAGCAACAGAAAGATTGGATCACATTTATTTGTCAACTGAGATGTGAATCAAGCTATGTAGTTGAACCTTCCTAAGAAACTTCTCACTTCTTTTTAAGTTTAAGGTGGCAGCAAATTCTTGATAGCCTTGACCTTGTCGGGATCAACTTCTATTCCTTTCTTGCTCACAATAAGCCTATTAGTTTGCCAAATGTGACGTCGAATGTGTATTTGGTAGGGTTTTACTTAAGTTGATATTTACACTATAATTTGAAGAGTTTTGGCAAGTTGACACTGTGTTCACTCTCTTTTGGCGATTTGGCGATCATATCATCCATGTATACCTCAATTTCTTTGTGCATGAGGTCATGGAACAATGTTACCATCACCCTCTGATAGGTTGCCCTGATGTTCTTAAGCCCAAAGGGCATTAGTTTGTAGCAGAAAGTGGCCCACATGGTTACAAAGGTGGTCTTTTCCATGTCTTTAGCTGCCATTTTGATTTGTTATAGCTCAAAAACCAATCCATGAAGGAAAATAATGTATTTTTGGCAATGTTGTCTACTACGATATTGATGTGAGGTAGAAAAAAATTATCCTTGGGGCTGGCTCAATTCAAATCCTTGTAGTTCACAGATATATGCACTTTACCATCCTTTTTAGGAACTAGGACTATGTTGGCTACCATTCAGGTATTTAGCTATCTTGAGAAAACCTGCTTCAAATTGTTTCTTCACTTCTTCTTTGATCTTCAGAAGCATTTCAAGCTTCATCCTTTTAAGCTTTTGCAGTATGGGCTTACACTCAGGTATGAGGGGAAGTTTATGGACCACAAGACTGGTATCTCATCCAAGCATGTCTTGGTAAGACCAGGCGAACACACCCTAATATTCTTGAATGAAACTTATTAGTTTGACTTGAGTTGATGGTTTTATGGAGGTTTTAATTTTAACTTTTTTTTACTTTTTCAATTTAAAGGTTTATGGTTTTGGTAGGTTCCTCATGAGGTAATATCTATTTTTCTTCCTACTCAATTAGTCTCAGTAGTTCTAAAAGTATGGGGTTCTCTTCAAAATTCTCTTTAGACTCAACCTCAATGGCTTAGATTGGTTGTTCAAAATTGATTTCCAAAGTTTCAGTATAAACATCCATGTCACCTTTATAGGGTACTTGAAAATATAAAAAGAACAATATAGGTGGAAAAATATGTAAAGAAAGGTCTAAGAGTTGGTAAGAACTATGAACACAAAATGCATAATACTTAGTCATTTTCATTAATAATACCTAACAAAAGATGCCCACACAAAGGTTTTCATAATGCTTTTGGGTAGAAGCATGTAAGTTTAGTTCATAGCATTACTTTGAAATAAATTTAAACAGTATAGGAATCTTAGTTTCAGTCCAAACACTCAAAACAAATCTTGGAGTTCACAGGCCAATCTCTCGGTCTATTGTTGACATCCTTGGCTCATCAATTGCATTAATAGAGAGATCCTTAAATACCTTGTTCAATATAAACTTGATATTAATAGAGCCCATATTCCCATGTCTTCCTAGGCAAAAATTTTATCAAAGTGGTGGAAATATCATCAGTTTATATCCCATGCCTTGTCTTGATAGACAGGCCATCCTTTTCTCACAGTTCTTTTAAGCTTTTTTTTTTTTTTGCTATGCACTGGGCTTAAATCTTAATCCTTTTTTGTCAATCTGGTTGACCACATTCAAAGCTTCAGTAATTCCTTAAAGATATTTTTCGAGTCTCTTTCCAGTTGAGGCACATTTGCTAATAGTTAACTTCAGACCCACATAAGTGCTCTTTGAAAGATGAGGCTCAACCATTGGTAACTTTTCCCTAACATAAGTTACGTTAACAAACTCAAAGGATTGGAAATAAGATTTTGGGATATCTTCATCAGGTTTGACATATAAGGCATCAGTTAAGGTAGCAGCAGTGATATCTTCTTCTCCTTCGATATTGACAACTTTGCTCTTAATGATGAACTTTAATTTTTAGTGCAAAGATGATGGTACTACCTTCGTAGATTGAATCCAAGGCCTTCCCAACAGATAATTGTATGACAGAGCAGTATCTATCACATGGAAGTCTACCTTATAAGTACATGGGCCTATTTGGAGTGGAATAGTGATGTTTCCCACAATGTTTCTGTATGTTCCATCGAATGCTTGCATAATCTTATGACTATTCTAGACATGAAACGTGTTAATGAAAAGTTTGTTCAAGCATGGCACGGGTATTATATTTAGAGCTGACCTTTTATTAATGAGTACCTTAGGTAACTTAGTGCCTTTATAGTAAATAGTGATGTGAAGTGCTTTGTAGTTTCCTCTTTCTTCGTGTGGGATTTCATCATCACTAAAAGATATGTAATTGTCAGCAATGATGTTGCTCACTAGGCAATCCAACTGACTTAAAGAGATGTTTGGCAGCATACAGGCCTCATTCACAACCTTAAGAAAGGTATTCCTATAAGCTTCAGAATTCAATAGTGGTGCAAAAGATATCTTGGTGGGTTGCTTATTCAATTGACCGATGATACTGTATTCATTCTACTTGATGAACTTAAGGAGTTTCGTAGCTTTTTTTAGACCCATTAGCTCTTTGATAGCTAGCGGGTCTGAGTCTTTGGTTATAGGCTTTGATACTTGAGGAGTGCGATTTGTGCTTTCTTGTTGAGTTTCACTTCCCGATGCTATTAGGGAGTAACATTTGCCACTCCAAGTTAGGTGGCTAAACCTTAAAAGGTCAACGTTTGCAACTTGCAAACTAGATTTGCTAGTGATCAAGGTTTTGCTTTCATAATTCCAAGGAACTACTTTGTTGTCCTTATAAGGGAAAGGGGATGGAAACTAAATAATCATAGGGATCTTTGACTCTTGGTCGATTATCGAACAAGATCAATGGCCTCCCAACCCCATAAGAAGGATTGCTCCCTTTTTTTCCATAGTGTTGATAGATGACATGGAATTTGCATACTTGGTAGGCTTTTCATTGTAAAATTTGATGCTACCTTTGTTCATTATCCTTTGAACCATAGTTTACATGTTTGAAGAGTATGACCGTAAATGGCATGGAAATCATAGAAGTTATCAATTTTTCCTCTATTTTTTCGGTTGTATTAAGCAATTTAGCTAGCACCAAGATTTTCCAAACCAAATTCATTGGCATTTTGACGTAGTTCTATTCAATAACCATTTTACTTAGCTCTAACTCAGCACAAGTTTGAGATGAATTACCTTCAGTGCCAGATTTGATTGTTGACTAGCCTTTATTTTTCTTTTCCCTTTGTCTTTATAGATTTTTTTTTGCCTGATTCATTTTTCATGTCCTCATCAATCATTCTACAGAGTATGACTATGTCCGTGAAGTTCTTTGGGAAACTTTTTGCTATCTTTTCATAATAAGGGACTTGCAATGTGCCGATGAATATGACAATCATCTCTTTTCTGTCAATAAAGGATAAATCTGAGTAGCCTCCTCTATCCATCTTGAAGCATACTGCCTAAAACTTTCATCAACTCTCTCTTTCATGCCCATAAGAGACAGATAACTTAAGATCTAATCATCGATAGGCCTTTCCTTATCATGGCATTAATAGATGGATTGATGTGTTCATCCCACTCCTCATAGAACTCAATCTTAGACCAGTCCATTATCCCTTGGACCATTTCTAAGAATGATAGGTAGTGTTGCAAATCGTGCCCTTAACCATTGGTAGCAGGATGTTTCAGTGGCATTTGTACTTTGATTTTTAACATTTGATACTATTCCAACTTTCACAAAAGCTTGCTAAACCTTGCTCATTGGGGTTTTGACTTCTCTAATGTTTTTTTTTATCCAACAACTTTTTCCATCATTCGCACTCACTCTCGGTTCTGTATGACTAGGGAGTGGATTGGCTTCAACATTTGGTCTAGGCCCTTGTTCAACCTTGATCACTCCTTTTTCCAGTAGACCCTGTACCTTTCTCTTAAACGAGGTGCAATTCTTAATAGAATAACCTTATGCTCTAGTGTGGTACTTACAATAAGCATTCTCATCGTACCACCTAGGGTATGGTGGTGATCTTCTTATGAATTCTAGGGCCACTACACCTGCTAATAGACAAAACTAGATCTCTTTATAGGAGTAAGGGAGTGGCTCAAAATGCTACCTTTCTCGAGGTGCTTGTTGATTGTTTGGAGCTTTAGCATTGTTCATATTCTGAAGTTGTGTGCTCTGGGTCGTATTTTGAATGAGACTCAGTGCAAAGCTTATTGTTAGAGGGAATATGGTACCATGAACTGGTTATGGTGGTAATGAATAAGGGATAAAACCCAAATTCAATATGTTTGGCAAGTACATAGCCTGTGCTTGATACAAATTTATATTGAATCTAGTACGACTTTTGCTAACGATATTCACCTCTTTCTTTTTCCCCTTATTTATTGACTTCTTGACTAACTCGGACGATTTTCCAATGGATATCCTGCCATTTTTTATGGTGCTCTTAATCATTTCACCGGATATAACTATATCGGTAAAATTTTTCATGGCATTTCCTACTAGCCTTTTCTAGTAAGAAGCTCATAGGGTGTCGACAAATAGGATTTCCATTTCTTTTTTAGTCAAAAGGGGATGAACTTGAGCTACCTCCTCTCTCTAACTTTGAGCATATTGCCTAAAGCTCTCAAAGGATTTCTTTTCAATGTTCATATAGGAGAGGCAATCCTGGGCCGAGCTGGACACGTGCTTATATTGATATTAAGGAAAGCACGAGCTAGAACTGCCCATGTATGAATTGTTACGGGGTCAAGCCCTATGTACCATTGGATAACTGCCCCAGTCAAATTATTTTGAAAGTTAGTAGTTTCTCGTTATCTTTATACCCGACCATTTTTTGATAGTACATGCGAAGATAGGTGGTAGAGTTGGTAGTTTCATTGTACTTTTCAAAATCTAACATATGCAAAAATTTTTCATTGCATTTCCTACTAGTCTTTTATAGTAGGGAGTTCGTAGTGTGTCGACAAACAGGACCATCATTTCTTTTTTAGTTAAAGGAGGATGAACTTGAGCTGCCACCTTTCCAACTTTGAGCATATTGCCTAAAGCTCTCAAAGGATTTCTTTTTCATGTTCATAAGGGAGAAGCAATCCCAAGCCTAATCAGACACATGCTTATATTGATCAAGAAAAGCACAGGCTAGATCCACCCATGTATGAATTCTTGCTGGGTCAAGTTCTATGTACCATTGGATAGTTGCCTTAGTCAAACAATTTTGAAAGCAACGAATTAGTAGTTTCTTGTTCTTTTCATACTTGACCATTTTTTGACAGTACATGGGATGATAGGCAGTAGGGTTGGTAATTTCTTTGTACTTTTAAAAATCTAGCACTTTGAATTGTGGTGGGTGATGAAATTGGAAAAAAGCCTAAATGACTTTGCATTCATAATCCTAAGCTTGTCATTTCCTTCAACAGCTCGAAGGCGCTTCTCTAATGACTAATACTTGTTTAAGTCTTCATTATTTTCTGAGGACCTTTTTACTTTCTCTTGCTCCATTTGCTAATCAAGGTCTAGGACTATAAGCCTTGCTAGTGAAGATCTTACACCTTGAAATCCTTGAATCATATGGGATGCTGTTGTAGGATTAATGTAAATGAATGGCTAAGTTGATAGGATTTTTGCTGCTAGAGGATGTTATCTATGCAATGCCCTTTCCTGAGCATTGATGGCTTTAGTATCACCATTCAAATTACTTTCAGGATTATCTAATTCTTTTCTTGCATCAACCTTGTTTGCCTTTTTTCCTTCGACACTTCAAGCAATAGCTTAGTTAGTGCAGCAATATGAGCTTAGGGTTCTTTATTCTTAAGGAACACAATAAGCTTTCTCATCGTACCACCTGGGATACAGTGGTGATCTTCTTGTGAATTCTAGGGCCACTACACCTGCCAATAGATGAAAATAGATCTCTTTATAGGAGTAAGAGAGTGGCTCAAAGTGCTCCATTTCTCGAGGTGCTTATTGATTGTTTGGAGCTCTTGCATCGTTCATATTGTGAAGTTGTGTGCTCTGGACTGTATTTTGAATAGGATTTAGTGGAAAGCTCATTGTTCGAGCGAATCTGGTACCATGAACTGGTTATGGTACTAATGAGTAAGGGATAAAACCTAAATTCAATATGTTCGGCAGGTACTTAGCTTATGTTTGATGCAGATTTTGATTGAATCTAGCATGACTTTCACTAATGACATTCACCTTTTTCTCTTTCCCCTTATTTATTGACTTCTTAACTGACTCGAATGATTCTCTAGTGGATATCCTGCCACTTTTGATGGTGCTCTCAATCATTTCACTAGATATAACTATATCAGTAAAATTTTTAATGGCATTTCCTACTAGCCTTTCGTAGTAAGAAGCTTGTAGGATGTCGACAAACAGGATCGTCATTTCTTTTCCAGTCAAAGGGGGATTAACTTGAGCTGCCTCCTCTCTCCAACTTTAAGCATATTGCCTAAAGCTCTCAAAGGATTTCTTTTCCATGTTCATATGGGAGAGGTATCCTCAGCTCAACCAGACACGTGCTTATATTGATTAAAAAAAGCACAAGCTAGATTAGCCCATGCATGAATTCTTACGAGGTCAAGCCTTATGTACCGTTGAATAACTGCCACAATCAAATTCTTTTAAAAGTAATGAATTAGCAGTTTCTCATTCTTTTCATACCCGACCATTTTTCTATAATACATGAGAAGATAGACAGTAGGTTTGATAGTTTCATTATACTTTTGAAAATCTGGCATATGCAAAAATTTTTCACAGCATTTCTTACTACCATTTTATAGTAAGGAGCTCGTAGGGTGCAGACAAATAGGACCATCATTTCTTTTTCAGTCAAAGGGGGATGAACTTAAGCTGCCACCTCTCCATCTTTGAGCATATTGCCTACAGCTCTCAAAGGATTTTTTTTTCATGTTCATAAGGGAAAGGCAATCCTAAGCCTAATTGGACACATGCTTATATAGATCAAGAAAAGCACAAGCTAGATCCGCCCATGTTTGAATTCTTATAAGGTCAAGCCCATGTGCCATTGGATAGTTGCCCTAGTCAATCTATTTTGAGAGTAATGAATTAGTAGTTTCTCATTCTCTTCATACTTGACCATTTTTTAATAGTACATGCGATGATAGGCAGTAAGGTTGGTAGTTTCATTGTACTTTTCAAAATCTAGCACTTTAAATTTAGGCAGGTGATGAAACTGGAAACAAGCCTAAACGACCTTGCGATCATAATCCTAAACTTGTCATTTCCTTCAATAGCTCAAAGGCATTTCTCTAGTAACTAGTACTTGTTTAAGTCTTCATCATTTTCTGAAGACCTTTTTTGCTTTCTCTTGCTCCATTTGCTAATCAAGGTCTAGGACTATAAGCCTTGCTAGTGAAGAGCCTACACCTTGAAATCCTTAAGTCATATAGGACGCTGTTGTAGGATTAAGGTAAATGAATGGCTGAGTTAATGGGATATTTGCTGCTGAAGGATATTGTCTATGCAATGCCCTTTCCTAAGCATTGGTGGCTTCAGTATCACCATTCAAATTGCTTTCAAGATTAGCCAGTTCTTTTCCTGCATCGACTATGCTTGTTTGCCTTTTTTCTTTTAACGCTTTAAGTAACAGCTTGGTTAGTGCAGCAATCTAAGCTTGGAGTTCCTTATTCTTAAGGAGTGCAATAAGTATTCTTATCATACCACTTGAGGTACGATGGCGATCTTCTTGTGAATTCTAGGGCCACTACACCTGCCAATAGACAAAAGTAGATCTTTTTATAAGAGTAAAGGAGTGGCTCAAAGTGCTCCTTTTCTCAAGGTGCTTGTTGATTGTTTGGAGCTCTAGCATTGTTCATATTGTGAAGTTGTATGCTCTGAGCCATATTTTGAATGGGATTTAGTGCAAAGCTCATAGTTTGAGCGAATCTGGTACCATGAACTGGTTGTGGTGCTGATGAGTAAGGGATAAAACCTAGATTCAATATGTTCAACAAGTACATAGCCTATGTTTAATGCAGATTTTGATTGAATCTAGCATGACTTTCGCTAAGGACATTCACCTCCTTCTCTTTCCCCTTATTTATTAACTTTTTGACTAACTCGAATAATTCTCCAATGGATATCCTACCACTTTTGATGGCACTCTTAATCGTTTCACCAGATATAACTATATTGGTAAAATTTTTCATGGCATTTCCTACTAGCCTTTTATAGTAAGAAGCTTGTAGGGTGCCGACAAACAGGACTGTCATTTTTTTCAATCAAAGGGGGATAAACTTGAGCTGCCACTTCTCTCCAACTTTGAGCATATTGCTTAAAGCTCTCAAAGGATTTCTTTTCCATGTTCATATGGGAGAAGTAATCTTGGGCCCAACCACAGACGTGCTTATATTGATCAAGAAAAGCACGAGCTAGATCCATCCATGTATGATTTATTATGGGGTCAAGCCCTATGTACCATCGAATAACTGCCTCAGTCAAATTATTTTGAAAGAAATAAATTAGTAGTTTCTCGTTCTCTTCATACCCGACCATTTTTCAATAGTAGATGTGAAGATAGGCAGTAGGGTTGGTAGTTTCATTGTACTTTTCAAAATTTGGCATATGTAAAAATTTTTCATGGCATTTTCTACTAGCCTTTTATAGTAGGGAGCTTGTAGGGTGCCGACAAATAGGACCATCATTTCTTTTTCAGTCAATGGAGGATAAACTTGAGCCACCTTCTCTCTACCTTCAACCATGTTGCCTAAAGCTCTCAAAGGGTTTCTTTTTCATGTTCATAAGGGAGAGGCAATCCTAGGCCCAATTCGACACATGCTTATATTGAGCAAGAAAAGCATAAGCTAGATCCACCCATGTATGAATTCTTACAGGGTCAAGCCTTATGTACCATTGGATAGCTACCATAATCAAAATGTTTTAAAAGTAATGAATTAATAGTTTTTCATTCTTTCATACTCAACCATTTTTTGACAGTACATGGGATGATAGGCAGTAGGGTTGGTAGTTTCATTATACATTTCAAAATCTAGCACTTTGAATTTAGGCGGGTGACAAAACTGGAAACAAGCCTAAATGACTTTGTGATCATAATCCTAAGCTTGTCATTTCCTTCAAACAGCTAGAAGGCGCTTCTCCAATGACTAATACTTGTTTAAGTCTTCATCATTTTCTAAGGACTTTTTTACTTTCTCTTGCTCCATTTGCTAATCAAGGTCTAGGACTATAAGCCTTGCCAGTGAAGAGCCTACACCTTGAAATCCTTGAATCATATGGGATGCTGTTGTAGGATTAATGTAAATGAATGGCTGAGTTGATAGGATGTTTACTGTTGGAGGATGTTGTCTATGCAATGCCTTTCTTGAGCATTGGTGGCTTTAGTATAACCATTCAAATTACTTTCAGGATTAGCCAGTTCTTTTCCCACATCGACTATGCTTGTTTGCCTTTTTTCCTTCAACGCTTCAAGCAATAGCTTGGTTAGTTCAATAATCTGAGCTTAGAGTTCCTCATTCTTAATGAGCACAATAAGCATTCTCATCATACCACCTGGGGTACGGTGGTGATCTTCATGTAATTCTGGGGCCACTACACCTGTCAATAGATGAAAGTAGATCTCTTTATAAGAGTAAGGGAGTGGCTCAAAGTGCTCCCTTTCTCGTGGTGCTTGTTGATTATTTAGAGCTCTTGCATTGTTTATACTATGAAATTGTGTGCTCTGGGCTATATTTTGAATTAGATTCAGTGCAAAGCTCATTGTTGGAGCAAATCTAGTACCATGAACTAGTTTTGGTGTTAATAAGTAAGGGATAAAACCTAGATTCAATATGTTCGGTAGGTACATAGCCTATGCTTGATGCAGATTTTGATTGAATCTAGCATGACTTTCGCTAACAACATTCACCTCCTTTTCTTTCCCCTTATTTATTGACTTCTTGATTAACTCAGATGATTCTCTAATGGATATCCTACCACTTTTGATGGCGCTCTAAATCATTTCACTGGATATAACTATATCAGTAAAATTTTTCATTGCATTTCCTACCAACCTATTGTATTAAGAAGCTCATTAGGTGCCGACAAATAGGACCATAATTTCTTTTTCAATCAAAAAAGGATGAACTTGAGCTTCCTTCTCTCTTCAACTTTGAGCATATTGCATAAAACTTTCAAAGGATTTTTTTTCCATACTTATATAGGAGAGGCAATCCTGGGCCCAACCGGACACGTGCTTATATTGATCAAGGAAAACACGAGCTAGATCCACCCATGTATGAATTCTTGCAGGGTCAAGCCCTATGTGCCAATGAATAACTGCCTTAGTCAAATTATTTTAAAAGCAATGAAATATTAGTTTCTCATTCTCTTCATACCCGACCATTTTTCGATAGTACACGCGAAGATAGGTAGTAGGGTTGGTAGTTTCATTGTACTTTTCAAAATCTGGCATATGCAAAAATTTTTTGTGGTATTTCCTACTAGCTTTTTATGGTAGGGAGCTCGTAAAGTGCCAACAAATAGGACCATCATTTCTTTTTCAGTCAAAGAAGGATGAACTTAAGCTACCTCCTCTCCACCTTTGAGCATATTGCCTAAAGCTCTCAAAGCATTTCTTTTTCATGTTCATAAGGGAGAGGCAATCTTAAGCCCAATCGGACACATGCTTATATTGATCAAGAAAAGCACAAGCTAGATCCACCCATGTATGAATTCTTACAGGGTTAAGCCTTATATACCATTGGATAGCTGCCCAATCAAACTGTTTTGAAAGCAATGAATTATTAGTTTCTCGTTCTCTTCATACTCGACCATTTTGTAACAGTACATGGGACGATAGGTAGTAGGGTTGGTAGTTTCATTGTACTTTTCAAAATCTAGCACTTTGAATTTAGGTGGGTGATGAAACTAGAAACAAGCCTAAACGACTTTGCGTTCATAATCCTAAGCTTGACATTTCCTTCAATAGCTCGAAGGTGCTTCTCCAGTGACTAATACTTGTTTAAGTCTTAATCATTTTCTTAGGACCTCTTTACTTTCTCTTACCCCATTTGCTAATTAAGGTCTAGGACAATAAGCCTTGCTAGTAACGAGCCTACACTTTAAAATCCTTGAATCGTATGGGATGCTATTGTAGGATTAGTCTAAATGAATGGCTAAGTTGATGGGATGTTTGCTGCTGGAGGATGTTATCTATGCAATATTTTTTCCTGAGCATTGGTGGCTTCAGTATCACCATTCAAATTACTTTCAGCATTAGCTGGTGCTTTTCCCGCATCGACTATGCTTGTTTGCCCTTTTTCGTTTAATGCTTCAAGCAACAGCTTGGTTAGTGTAGCAAACTGGGCTTGGAATTCCTCATTCTTAAGGACTGATTGCTTTTGAGACTCCCTATACATGAGTTCAAGTCTTTCGATGTGGGCTTGGTGATAATTTTCCATCACTTTTTAATGATTGCGAGTGTTATAACGATGAAGAACTATAGGTTCCATGTTTTAGAACACCTTCACTTTAAATTATTACCAGATTATGCTTTTATGATATATTCATATGTTTGACGCAATGAAAGTGAATATACGATCAAAAAGATAAATGAATGAATAAAGCAATGAAAGAATTAGGTTAGTCATACAAATACAAAAAAGATAATGGGAGTAAAGGACAGCTCCACAAATAGCATCTTTCATTAAATCAACAAAATGTCATAATTACACATGATTAAATTCGAAAATGCCTAACACAGTTACATTCCTTGATCAGATGGTCTAAAAAATACAACAAGTCTTGCTTATGGGCTCGAGTGGGCAAAATATCATGTGTAAGGGATCGAGCTACATCCATCATGTTTTCAGCCTCTAACTGAGCCACCCAAATCTGCTCTATGAGATGGCGATAATGGTCCTGATAGTTTTGGCATACGTGATCAACCACTTGAAGCTATTCTTGCTCCCGTTATTCGAAGGCTTTCACCAGTGCATTGACTTGGTCTTGGCGAGCCTGAAAAGAATGCTCTAAATCTTGAATTCTGAGTGTCAAAGCTTCATTTTTAGCCTGACTTACCTTTAAATCCCAAACTCAAGCTTTTAACTGTTCATCCTTTTGTTGGTAAGCTAATGCAAGAGCAAGGGTTCTAGCAAGCTTTTCCCTACTGACCTTTGTCACTTCTCTCCATTGATGTAGCTCCTTCTCAAGAGTAGTAATTTATGTCCTCCACTTAACTGATGACTTTCTGAGTCTTCCTAACTTACTTGCTTTGTTAAGGGCTATATAGTCTTTCCTTAAACTCTCGAGATACTCTTTAAGGTGGTTTCTCTCTTTGATAACCCTGTTTACCTCACCATCCCAAAGATAGAGTTCCATTTCTAATTGACTATTTTCCTCTTTTTAGCATTAATCTTCTTGGCAAATGTCACCTTTTCTTGTTTGAACTCTCGCTTGAGTAATTCAATCTTAGAAGGAAATTCATCCTTTAGTATTTGTGATGTCCCAATACTAGATAAAGGCAAGGCATCATTAATGCGATGGATCCTCTATTCGTCATATCCCAGTGTCATATTACTCCCTTTCCATACCTCTCTATGCATGAAAGGCTAGCTAGACTTTTGACTTGTAATTAGGCTCATCATAGTCTAAATCCTATAGCTTTAAGTCTTGGATAAAGGGGATGAATTGCTAGCACTAGAATTATCGAAGGACGAGAATGAGAGCATAGCTCGCACTTCTCCATAGTCCTATAAATGATACATAATTGTAATCTTCGCATCGATATATGATTGTCTACGGGGAAAACCCAAAAGTCCTTCCATGTTACCTTTTCCACCTTCAGGTTCTAGAATTTTTGGACCAATTGCTTTTCAAATTTGTCTTGAAGCCATTCTTTCTCAAGTACCTTGGAGATAGGGCTAAAGTTGGGTAAGAAGTTGTACGACATCCTACTTTCTTCGGGATAAAAGTGATTGACGAGCCAAATATGAAGGAGTGATGCACATCCAATGAAATGGCCCATACCCATTTTCTTGCAACGATTAAAAGCTTGAATGGTTTTCACAATGATGGTTAGTGTGGGATTGATCTTGTAGCGCAAATGAGAAAAGACATCTGCTACTATAGTTTTAACATAGCCTAATGTCTTTGGGAGTATGACCAGACCATATATCGCCAAAGCATAGATATCTTGGATTTTTTCAAATATCAATGGCACTTGCCATTACTTCTTTCAAACTGGCCCATGAGATACATTCACTATTCCCCTTTGTTTGGATATGACTCTTGATCCAAGACTCTGTTGCCCCAAGAATTTGAGATAATCTTTTCTTGAAAGTTGGAGGGTTTAAAACCTTGCATTATATTCTATCAGCCTTGGCTCTCTCGATGTTAAGCAACATGGTATATTCGTTGACTGTGGGAACTAAATCTTCGTGATTGAATATGAAACATTGATATGCTAAATTTTAAAACTAAGATGCTGCTTACAATAAGTCGATCCAAATGGACTTAAATTTGTATCTCTTAGTAAATAATTCCTTTTCTGTATTATCCAAACTAGTCTACATAGTCCTTAAATCTTGCCAATCATTTTAAAGGTACCCTATCTTGATCCTTTCATGCACTATTGAGACATACCTTGGTTTAAAGATGTCCCCATCTTCATGCTACCGATGCTCTGACTATGCTCGAACTTCCTCAAAAGGCTTTAGATCTGAAGTAGACTATTGCTTTATGATAGACACCCCTTGATGAACATTGAACCATTAGCTAATTATCCCAAAACGATGATGATTATGATGAAATGATGCATGCGTGATAAAGAAAAGCAAAAAAAAAGGAAATGAGTTAGTAACCATATGTAATAATAGGAAAAATATAAAGAAATGAAAGAATAGAAGCAAAAGTGCATCATAAAATTTGCCTCAAGAATAGGCAATACGATGTCTAGGTGCAAACATGATGATCATGAATGTTGAGACATTAAACGAATAGCATAACGTCGTATGCTTATTAAAAATTACCTCTTCATGAAGCACATGATACCTCATGAGGATTAAAAATAACCATTTAAATGATGATGTTCATTCATCACCATCTATGCTAAGTACATGCTAAGCCATCGTTCGGGCAGCATGGTGACTTATTTCGGACAAATATAACTATTTTATGATGGCATTGCAAGTAATGGCATTCGGTTGTCCTTACATACTTATTAAAGAGGATTTGCCATTGAACATAACAACATATCCTAAAAGAATGATTAAAAGAATAAAAATGACAAACATGGGTGACAATGTTCAACCATAGTATATAAGGGTAAATGTAAGAAATGTTTCCCTAAGTGATCTTACTCTCTGGGTTATTCTCGTAGCAATCCAGTATGGTTTGACATGGTTTAGCTCATAAGGTTCACTATATGGGTTTTAATTGACTCCTAATTTAATATTCGAATCATTCCTCTATTTGGTGAGGACAACCGAGGCACCTCGATCCTAGGCCCATTGCGAGTTTGGTGAAACAGGTTTAATCCAGTGGATGTATTTCCTTATGTGAATACGGAGGGGTACTCATGAGAGACTTAGGTAATTTACACCTCGAAAGGTATTGCCATGCCTATGCAGAGGGTTACTTACGAAGGTGTATGGCTTATTTCCTCTTAATAATTAGGATACTAACTGCACCATCATGTTTGGTGGGAAACTAGTGCAAATGCAAATGCATGGTGTGTGTCGGGGAAACAATCAAACCTTTTGTTTTATTCCCATATTACCATGCTTAATCAAGTTACTATTTATTTAAGAACGAACAATCCCTAACAATCACAAGATAAAACATAAAAGATAGAGATTAGTAGATGAAATACAAGGGAATTGTATCTAAATAATTATGGAGAAGAAAAACCAAGAATCAACTGAAAAATAGCTAGCCATAGGCCTAACTCTCAAAGTCCCCAGCGGATTCGCCAAGCTGTCGCCACGTGCCTACCTTTAAAACTTTGGATGATCTGAAGGGCTTAGCGCGCACAACTGAAAAACATATGATAGTAGTGGTGGTTGAGCCTTTGAGTCATCCCGTCATCGAGATTTAGATTAGGCATAATAATATGAAGAGGAAGTGACAATTGGCTGAATCGCTCATCCAATTAGTCTCGGATGGCCACCATGAAGTGGCCACAAACTTAGAGTCGATACTAATCATTTTGGGCTAGGCATATCAAGTGCTTATTAAAAACAACATTTTGAGTTACAAAACTTAAAGCATTGATTTGAAGGTTAACAAAGTCCAGAGATTTATTGGTTAGGTTTGGGAGTTGGTTATGCATGGGGAAGGATTAGTACCCCTATGATGCACAAAATTGGTACCTACTAACTATGTCTCACTTCAGTTTAGGCTTAATTGGATCCATTTGGTCATTATTTAGAAATAATCTCCTTTAATGCATGAAGTTTTGTAAATTATAGATCCAATTTTTTTAAAAAAAAATTAGATCACCTATGTGCCTCAGAGGTGTGAGGAACATAAGGATTTTTTTTTATGAAAATAATGTCTGAATTGGATTTTGAAAATTTGGATATTCCATATTAGGCACTGAAGAGATACCAACATGGAACATTGCCTTGTAAATTTTATTAGAAAACAAATTTTAAATATGAATGCATGATAATTGCTACAAAAAGAAAATGTGTTAGTAAGACAACAAAGAATATCCCCTCGGAGAAGTAGGGTTAGAGTATCCCCAAAGATAACGTTAGGAAAATATTTAGGAATAAAGAGAAAATTTGAATTTTTAATGAGAAACGAGGTTGGAGTATCCCCTCATAATAATGGGGTGGAGTTTCCCGAAAGATGAAAATTTTTTATGGTTTTAGATAAGGATTAAGAATTTTGAAGGTGGATCAAATAAGAAAATTTATGTTTTGAGTTGAAGACAGGGTTAGAGTATCCCCTTGGAGCAATGGAGGTGGAGTATCTCCACTAGTGAAAATTTTAATATAGAGGAAAAAGATAGCTAATATGAAATCATATTTTTTCGTATTTTAGCCTTAATTCAAGTCTGAAGGGCTTGTGTTGTAGGGGAACCAATTGGATGTATTTCGAGATGAATGTCTTTATAAAGGAGATTAAAAAATTGAGTTAAAAATAGAGGACAAATTATGTCATCTCTTTTCTCAAATTTATTTTGGGTGCATCTGAAGGCTTCAAAAGGCCAATAAGGTGTACTTAGAAAAGTAATGCGATAAGGTTTACTGTAAAAATATTCAAAAAAATTCTAAAAAATAACTTTCTAGGTGGAATTAATTTTTGAAGTTAGGTCTGTCTCAACACTAGCAGCATGTACAAAGAGAAAAGTGTGATAGACTTTGAAAGATCGTTCTGAGACTATTCAAAGTCATAAGATCATGTACAACACCTTTCTAGAAGGGGAATATCATGACATTTTTAGGAAAAATATTTAAAAATTTCAAAAAAATCATCTGATAGGCCAAAATGGCCCAAACAGAGTATCATGCATTGGTTTTAGGGGTTTTAAACAGCAAAAGTTCAAAAAATTATAACTCCTTCATCCAAGATGATCTAAGGGTGAACATGATGCCGTTGGAAAGGTATTTCAATAACCTTTAAGTAAAAAATATCAAAAAAAATCAAGAAAAATATTTTGTGGTTTGAAAATGATTTTCCAAACTTAAACTACATTGCTGCCATAGCAAAATAAGGGGCTATTCAATATTTTTAGGGTTTTTCCAAAGATAGGCTTGGGTCTAGGATGTCTAAACGTCCGTGATAGAAAGTAACACAGGTGTTACAAGTCTATTCCATAATCCAAGTATAGTTTGGAACAATGAGACAACCTATTGACCATGTCATTAAAGGGATTATTAGAGTCAAGATCAAAGCTTAATATATTTTTCAACTAAAAGAGGATCATTTTTTTGCTTTGAGAAATAGCATCTTTGAACTTATTTTATCATG